>CAXAJV010000648.1:22500-25000 GCA_963969225.1 Xylocopa violacea | reverse complement strand
CTTCGTGTTGTCGGGTGAAACGGACCGCCTCGAGGCTGTGTACGACGGCGAGTCCCAACGAATCTTTACCCGAACGACGAACGTGTGTACCGTCGTCGACCTCGAATTCGTAGGATCGCGTCGCCCGCTCTTTTATACCAGTCGATCGTACCGTACCGTTTCGTTCGGAGGGGACGATTCGTCGCCGCCAAGCCTCGTTGTCGAGAGTCTGTGAAAACCCGTGCCGTTGCGAGATCGAACAATTTTATGCTCGCTTCGTGTCGCAGGTTAAATTGGACCGCTTCGAGGCTGCGCGCGCGGCGAGTCCCAACGAATCTTCACCCGAACGATGAACGTGTTGTACCGTCGTCGACCTCGAATTCGCAGGATCGTGTGTCGCCCGCTCTTTTATACCAGTCGATCGTACCGTACCGTTTCGTTCGGAGGGGACGATTCGTCGCCGCCAAGCCTCGTTGTCGAGAGTCTGTGAAAACCCGTGCCGTTGCGAGATCGAACAATTTTATGCTCGCTTCGTGTCGCAGGTTAAATTGGACCGCTTCGAGGCTGCGCGCGCGGCGAGTCCCAACGAATCTTCACCCGAACGATGAACGTGTACCGTCGTCGATCTCGAATTCGCAGGATCGTGTGTCGCCCGCTCTTTTATACCAGTCGATCGTACCGTACCGTTTCGTTCGGAGGGGACGATTCGTCGCCGCCAAGCCTCGTTGTTGAGTGTCTGAAAACCCGTTGCCGTTGCGAGATCGAACAATTTTATGCTCGCTTCGTGTCGCAGGTTAAATTGGACCGCTCAGAGGCTGCGCGTGCGGCGAGTCCCAACGAATCATTCACCCGAACGGACGCGCCGTCGTCGACTTCGATTTCTTTTAAGAGCGTGTGTCGCGCGTATCCTGTTTTAGTCGATCGTACCGTTCCGTTCGGAGGGGACGATTCGTCGCCGCCAAGCCTCGCTCTCATAGAGTCTATGAAAACCCGTTGCCGTTGCGAGATCGAACCATTTTATGCTCGCTTCGTGTCGCAGGTTAAATTGGACCGCTCAGAGGCTGCGCGTGCGGCGAGTCCCAACGAATCTTCACCCGAACGGACGCGCCGTCGTCGACTTCGAATTCCTTTAAGAGCGTGTGTCGCGCGTATCCTGTTTTAGTCGATCGTACCGTTCCGTTCGGAGGGGACGATTCGTCGCCGCCAAGCCTCGTTGTCGAGAGTCTGTGAAAACCCGTGCCGTTGCGAGATCGAACAATATTATGCTCGCTTCGCGTTGTCGGGTGAAACAGACCGCCTCGAGGCTGTGTACGACGGCGAGTCCCAACGAATCTTTACCCGAACGACGATCGTCGTCGACTTCGAATTCGTTAAGAGCGTGGTGTCGCGCCGCGTACCCTGGTTGTGTTAATGTCGATCGTACCGTTCCGTTCGGAGGGGACGATTCGTCGGGCCAAGCCTCGTTGGCGATTAGGGTCTGTATAATGAACCCGCCGTTGCGAGATCGAATCTCATTTATTATGCTCGCTTCGTGTTGTCGGGTAAATAAAATTATACAGACCGCGCTCGAGGTGTTGGTGTTGTTAACCGACGAGTCCTAACGAATTTTTCTTACCCGAACGGTAAGTTATGTCGTCGACTTTGCATATTCGACAGGTCGAGTGTGTACCATTATTTTGCGTCTCTGCGTGAAAGCAATACGCCGCTGGTACTTGTTCGTTTTCCCGTTTCACAATTGTGCTGCAAGCTCAGAGGGGACTTGCTTTTTGCCATAGCCTCGTTGTCGCGAGTCTGAGAAACCGGCCGTTGCGAGATCGAATAATTTATACTCGCTTCGTGTTGCCGGGGAAAAACGGTAGACCGCTCGAGGCTTTGGCGGCCGAGTCCCAACGAATTTTTTTTTTTTTTTTATCACCTGAGCTCTGAAGCACAGATCGTGCAGTGGATCGTGGAATTTGAGGAACTTGTACCACGCACCTGTGTTCGGGTTTTGATCGTGTCGTTCGTTCAGAGGGGACCGCTTCGCCGAGCGAAGCCTCGTTGTCGCGAGTCTGGAAACACACCCGCCGTTGCGAGATCGAATAATTTTTTATGCTCGCTTCGTGTTGTCGGGTGGGTAAAATTATAGACCGCTTCGAGGTTTCACGGCGAGTCCCATCGATATTTTACGACTTACCTGTACGAACGTCGTCAACTTCTCGAAAGCAATACGCCGCTGGGTGTTGGATATCTTTCTTTTTTTTTTTTTTTGTATTCACTTCCACGTGCCATTCGTTCAGAGGGGACGACGATATATTCGCGTTTGCGTATTCTTCCTCGTTGTCGAGAGTCCCTTAATAAACCCGCCGTTGCGAGATCGAATTTTACAAGCTCGCTTCGTGTTGTCGGGAGGAAGGGGGGACCGCCTCGAGGGTCTGCGCGATACGCGCGAAGAAGAGTCCTAACGAATTTTCGAAAAATTTTATCTACCTGGACGCGTGGCACACTGGCGTGAATCCGAAAGGATGTATCCTAAACACCC
>CAXAJV010000648.1:15000-17500 GCA_963969225.1 Xylocopa violacea | reverse complement strand
TCATCTAATTAGTGACGCGCATGAATGGATTAACGAGATTCCCAAACCTGTCCCTATCTGAGTTGCGTATGCCCTTAAGGCGAGGTAGCAGACTCGTGCCCCTTCCCGGGGCCGGGTTCAGAGTATTCTGACCTGTCCCTATCTGGGCGGGAGAAGCTATGGCCCCATTGGGATTTAAGATGGTGTAGGGGAGCACCCCCCCTAGTCGTTGCCTCCATGTGCAAATCTCTAGGATAGCAGGTGGGAAGGATAAAAATACCTGTGACCTCCTACGGGCCATAGTTAGCAAGCAGCCACCTCCTCGTGGTTCCCGCCGTCAGTAGTCCCACAGCTAGATCTGTGTGGGTGAAGCAAAGGGCTGCCACTGCGAATTCGAACAAAAATAATCGAACGTAATTTGTCGGGTTGGGAATTAAAAACAAAGTTAATCCTGACCTATTGGTGCGTTAGTAGATCAAATATCCTTACAGCCGACGATGAGTCAGGACTGGGTCTTCTCCCTACGCAAGAGGTGTTGAATGAATAACACAATGTACAAAATGTACGGATAAGTCAAAGGACTTAAATGACGAAAAATATGAGTGGTGCATGGCGGTGCTGGTTTCTCCGCGCCCGCTCCCTCGGTATTGGCTCGCCGGGGGAGTGGGGTAATGGGCGTATCTCTTACGCGTATGCCATATATGGCGATGAAGCATGTCCGAGCCCCCTCCCGGGGCCGGGCTTAGAATATACCTGTCCCTATCTGGGCGGGAGAAGCTATGGCCCCATTGGGATTTAAGATGGTGTAGGGGAGCACCCCCCCTAGTCGTTGCCTCCATGTGCAAATCTCTAGGATAGCAGGTGGGAAGGATAAAAATACCTGTGACCTCCTACGGGCCATAGTTAGCAAGCAGCCACCTCCTCGTGGTTCCCGCCGTCAGTAGTCCCACAGCTAGATCTGTGTGGGTGAAGCAAAGGGCTGCCACTGCGAATTCGAACAAAAATAATCGAACGTAATTTGTCGGGTTGGGAATTAAAAACAAAGTTAATCCTGACCTATTGGTGCGTTAGTAGATCAAATATCCTTACAGCCGACGATGAGTCAGGATTGGGTCTTCTCCCTACGCAAGAGGTGTTGAATGAATAACACAATGTACAAAATGTACGGATAAGTCAAAGGACTTAAATGACGAAAAATATGAGTGGTGCATGGCGGTGCTGGTTTCTCCGCGTCCGCTCCCTCGGTATTGGCTCGCCGGGGGAGTGGGGTAATGGGCGTATCTCTTACGCGTATGCCATATATGGCGATGAAGCATGTCCGAGCCCCCTCCCGGGGCCGGGCTTAGAATATACCTGTCCCTATCTGGCGGGAGAAGCTATGGCCCCATTGGGATTTAAGATGGCGTAGGGGAGCTCCCCCCCTCGTTGCATACGCCATGTGCAAATCTCTAGGATAGCAGGTGGGAAGGATAAAAATACCTGTGACCTCCTACGGGCCATAGTTAGCAAGCAGCCACCTCCTCGTGGTTCCCGCCGTCAGTAGTCCCACAGCTAGATCTGTGTGGGTGAAGCAAAGGGCTGCCACTGCGAATTCGAACATATTGAACGCAAATGGGACAGATTGGGTAATCTATAAAGTTTATCCAAGCACACAAATGCATTTATAGATCAAAACTCCTTACAGCCGACGATGAGTCAAGCGGGTCTTCCCCTACGCAAAAGGTGTTGAACTAATAACACAATGTACAAAATGTACGGATAAGCCAAAGAGCTTAAATGACGAAAAATAAATGAGTGGTGCATGGCGGTGCTGGTTTCTCCCTGCCCGCTCCCTCGGTAGTGGCTCGCCGGGGGAGTGGGGTTATGGGTATTTCTTACGCGTATGCCATAATGGCGATGAAGCATGTCCGAGCCCCCTCCCGGGGCCGGGCTTAGAATATTCCTGTCCCTATCTGCCCGCGGTTAAGTACCTTGGCGTCACGTTCGACAAAGGAATGCGCGTCCGAACGCATTGCCAGAAAATAAGCGACAAGGTCGGGTCGCTGTTCGCGAGACTAAGTAGGCTGGCGAGGAGTAGTTGGGGGCTTCGCTTCGACTCCCTGGCCGGGATATACAGGGGAGCATTCGTCCCGAAAGTGGCATACGCCTCGGCGGGATGGGCCGACCTGTGCTCGGAGAGGGAGTGGAGGGTGCTCAGGTCCGCGCAGCGCCGCGCTTTGATCGCGGTTACCGGCGCGTATCGCCGGATATCGTGGGAAAGTGCGTGCGTGGTGGCCGGCGCGGCTCCCATCGACATCGTCGTCCAGCAAAATAGGGCCCTCTACAATCTTCGTAGAGGAAAAGACGCCAGGTTAGGGAACGCCGTCATCCCAAGCGATGCGGATGACGGCAAAAAACGCGTGAAGGAAGAAGCGACGAATATGTGGCAAGCCTTGTGGACATCTTCCCCCAAGGGCCGCACAACATTCGAATTCTTCAAGGACGTCCGGGAGAGGTTGGCTGCCGGCTGGCTGAAGCCGAA
>CAXAJV010000648.1:7500-10000 GCA_963969225.1 Xylocopa violacea | reverse complement strand
TATCGGTAATTTTTTTATATAAACGCTTGGTTTTTTTTTCGTAATATCGATTAATTTGATTGTAGAATTCATTTGTACGTGTCAGATTTTCGATTTTTCGTGTTTTTCGTTGACTTCGTATTTTATAACTGCGTTTTTTCAATGTTAAAATCGATTAAAATTCGTTATATTCTAGAAATATGTTTTTCCGTATATATTCATTATGTTTAAACAATTTCCGTTCATAAAAGTTCAACGTTAATAGCACTTTATACTTGCGCCTCCGCGCGACTAAGTTACAGCAGCCTTTCCGGACGGTCGGTCGCCGCTGGAGTTTACCACCGTAAGCGCCCGTGCGTTAGCCCGGCCGGCGCCGACCGCCCGGCCGGCCGTTCCGTATCTATAAGGAGACAGGTCGGTTCGAGCCGGCCGGGCGGAGTAGCGTCGGGCGCGTGGCTATTCTATGACTTCGGTTGAGAAGCAGTCCACCGCTCCTCGAGAATACGTTCTCGACTGCTCTGTCCCGTGTCGGTTGTCGAATTTTCTCCACACTGCATTGCCACGGGTCGGTGTCTTTGACCGAATGGCCCATATGTGGCGAGCGTCCAACGGTGACGTTGGTGACCATTTATCCGAGTTTTACTCGGTTAAATTGTACCTTCCTTGCATCGATTCTAAATCTTTACGCTCCGAGCTCTCGGAACGGACTCTAGAGATACATATTGAATTTTTGGACGTACCAGATGTGTGTACGAAATGTCCATAATATGCTATACGCATGAAAGGTGTATATGGAGATAGATATACACCGATGATATACCAAACAAGTTCCTCAACAAAAAAAAATAAAAATGAGCATCCACTGAGTTGAGGAACGAAACAAAAAATAAAAAATAAGCATCCACTGAAGAAGGCAAAAGAATAAATGGTATATGTCATTTCGACACGATCTGTTACGAAACAGAGGAGTCTCTCGACGAACTTCCAAAAGGTGTCCCGTGTCGAATGCCCAGCGCGCACTTGGTACGCGCCAGCTCGCCTGAGGAGGGCGAGATACAAAAATATACTTCAGCGTGACACAATTGTACGCGCTTGCTCGTCTATGCCGAACAGCACGCTTCTCTGTACGCGCTATCATAATGCCCAGCGTGTGAGAGCGTGTGTAGTATCTCTGTTATAGTCAAATGGAGTGCCAAGAGGTACTACGCGTTCGCGCATTAGACGATAAAAGGTATTCTTTATATACATATTAAACAATACAGCGTGACACGATTATAACCGCTTGCCATCGTCGTTGCCCAGCATGTTCTCGCAAGAGATGTTCGTGCTATAGACGATGGAGAAAAAAGGTGTACGATAAATCAGCGTGACGCAATTGTACGCGCTTCCTCGCCTTGATGACCAGCATGTTCTCTGTACGCGCTATCTTAATGCCCAGCGTGAAAGAGATGTCCGTGCTTTCGGCGATATTTGCCCAGCGTGAAAATTGCATACGCGCTTGCATCGTCGATGCCCAGCATGTTCTCTGTACGCGCTATCTTAATGCCCAGCGTGAAAGAGATGTCCGTGCTATAGACGATAAAAGGTGCCGTACACCGATATAACAAGCGGTGACAAATCGTATACGCGCTTGCATCGTCGATGCCCAGCATGTTCTCGCAAGAGATGTCCGTGCTATAGACGATTAAAGGTGACAATATGTATTCAATAAATGACAAAAATGTGCCCAAAAATATATAACCAGCGTGAAAATTGTATACGCGCTTGCTCGTCGATACCCGACAAGTCCTCGCAAGGGGATATGTCCGTGGTAAAGACGATGTATATTTTCAGCGCGAAGTGTATACGCGCTTACTCGACACGGTTCAGTTGGAAGGCGACTTGTGAAGTCGATTTTGGGAACGTACGATTTTTGGGAGTGTCTCATTCTCGAAAGAAAAGAAAAGAAAGGAAAAGGAGAGGAGGAAAAAATGCAATACCTCGGTATTATTGAACATATGTGCTAACCGAGGATGCATTTTACGAAATACAAAAAATAAATAATGTGCTCGAGCGAGGTCCGAAAGACCCGTCAGCCGCATCCACTGAACAAAACTATGACGAATATTGCGATATTCGAACGATATACATATATATATATATTATTATTTCGTATCGTCGATCGGTGTCTCTAAGAGAACCGACGACGACTAAAAACACGTTGAGCAAACTACTCTTATAAGAGTTGATGATGATGGTGAAAAAGAGGAGGAGGAGAGAGAGAGAGAGAGACGACTCATGGTACGGTTCCCTGGTTGATCCTGCCAGTAGTCATATGCTTGTCTCAAAGATTAAGCCATGCATGTCTCAGTACATACCGAACTAAGGTGAAACCGCGAATGGCTCATTAAATCAGTTATGGTTTCTTAGATTGTACACGAAATTACTTGGATAACTGTGGTAATTCTAGAGCTAATACATGCAAATCAGAATTCCGACCAGAGATGGGAGGAATGCTTTTATTAGATCAAAACCAATCGGT
>CAXAJV010000648.1:0-2500 GCA_963969225.1 Xylocopa violacea | reverse complement strand
AATTTGAGGAACTTGTACCACGCACCTGTGTTCGGGTTTTGATCGTGTCGTTCGTTCAGAGGGGACCGCTTCGCCGAGCGAAGCCTCGTTGTCGCGAGTCTGGAAACACACCCGCCGTTGCGAGATCGAATAATTTTTTATGCTCGCTTCGTGTTGTCGGGTGGGTAAAATTATAGACCGCTTCGAGGTTTCACGGCGAGTCCCATCGATATTTTACGACTTACCTGTACGAACGTCGTCAACTTCTCGAAAGCAATACGCCGCTGGGTGTTGGATATCTTTCTTTTTTTTTTTTTTTGTATTCACTTCCACGTGCCATTCGTTCAGAGGGGACGACGATATATTCGCGTTTGCGTATTCTTCCTCGTTGTCGAGAGTCCCTTAATAAACCCGCCGTTGCGAGATCGAATTTTACAAGCTCGCTTCGTGTTGTCGGGAGGAAGGGGGGACCGCCTCGAGGGTCTGCGCGATACGCGCGAAGAAGAGTCCTAACGAATTTTCGAAAAATTTTATCTACCTGGACGCGTGGCACACTGGCGTGAATCCGAAAGGATGTATCCTAAACACCCTGAAACAGGCGTGTCCGTTTCATCCGTAGGACGGTATCGTGTCGCCGAGAATTCGGGCGACGCCCGCGTCTCCTTCGCCGGAGACGTTTGGGTCTCGACTTGTTCGAAACTTAGTACGAAGAGACTTAACAATTAATAAAAAATATACATATACGATTACCCTGAACGGTGGATCACTTGGCTCGTGGGTCGATGAAGAACGCAGCTAATTGCGCGTCAACGTGTGAACTGCAGGACACATGAACATCGACATTTCGAACGCACATTGCGGTCCACGGATACAATTCCTGGACCACGCCTAGCTGAGGGTCGTTCACGTAACCAGAATACTGCTTGCGTTGCGTTTCGTCGAATCTTTTCTCTCCGGTGCTCGAATCTGCCCGCCGTCGTTCATTCGAATTCCATTTACGAACGTTTCTGAGTTCGGGCGCACCGAAAGGGAAAAAGAGGAGCGATACGCGACGTACGAGCGATCGTTGGACGTTCGTCCGAGTCGTCTGTGGCCGTGCCCCGAGACTATATGCGACTGGTGTAACGTGTGCGCGCGTGCGGCGTGCGTTAAACGGGTTCACGGAAATCGACGGTGTCGATCACGGACTCGCGCGAGTTCTTCGTGGCGTCGTGAGTCGTTCGTTTAACCGGACGACCGCCCACGGGGAACCGCTTCGTGTTTCGACTGCCGATTTTGTTCCGTATTCCAAATTCGCACACCCGCCACACACCATGACCACTCTTCGCGCGTCTCTTTAACGCACGATTGATATGCCGCGCGCTCGACGTCGTTTAAAATGAATTTTTCTTTTGCCGCAAGACTGAGAGAATCGAATTGTTGGGAACTCGGTCGAGAGAGAGAAGAGAATATACAAGAAAGAGAGAGCGAGCGACATCGTCGTAACGTGAGGGACGATGATGCGCATCCGATCGTTCGAAGTTCGCACAGCCCCAGGGTGTTGTTGCGTTCAATCATCAGAATAACCCGTTCTCTCTCTGCTCTCTCCGCGCGTTGTGCGCGTATACCATGTTTTGTGTAAGGAAGAAATTGAGCGGACCGTCACTCGAATACATACAATGTATATAGGCCGTCGTTGCCGAAGTCGATCTCGAATTTTATTTCCATATGCCGTCGATTGTCGGGGACCACAGACAAACGCGCGCACGGGGACGCATTTCCTCTTCGAACGCTGATGATCTTGGGATGTTCGAATCTGACCCCAGCCACGTTCGTCGAGACTCGAATTTACCGTGCGTCCTCGGTGTGCTGCCTCTGTCTGTCAGCCCGGTGTCGATCGGAACATTTGGTATATATATATATATGGTCGATTGTAACGTTTCTGGCCTGTGACGCGCGTCCGCAGATTCCGAAGCACAGAACTCGAATCGGTAACGCCACGCGCAACGAGGAGAGTCGTTTAGAGAAGTAGATACGGGAAGAGATTGTGCCCACCCCATTGGCGAGGCTCGAAGTTATACTTCGACGAGGTGCTGCTCGGTGCCACAAGTTGTTGGTCACCCCATGTCTTCGTTGTCGAGACGGGACCGCGCGATCAAAAAGCCGGTCATCCAGTCCCCGGAAAGCGCAGCTTGGTTATGTAATTCCACGCGTGCGTTCCTTTTTTTTTTTATTTCCCGTTCCACGCAGCAGAGAGATTCGCGTGGGCGCGCTCCAACTCGGCCTATCCGTCGTTCCGACGGATCAGGGTGATAAATCGGGGAAAAGGAGCCGCTCCGTTTCGATCTCTGCGTGTTACGCGCGGAAGGTGGAACCGCTGGAATTATTTATAATCGTTCATAGCTACGATAAGAGAGGACGGATGTTAAAAATCGCCGGCAACTTGGTTGTCCAGCGAGGGTCTCGTATGCATTACGAATCCGAGAACCGACACGAATGACATTGGCGCGGTGCGCAAAACGCTTACTCTGAGATAGCGCGT
>CAXAJV010000647.1:15000-20000 GCA_963969225.1 Xylocopa violacea | reverse complement strand
TCGGAAGCGACACGGCGGGGAACTTTGAAAATATTCGCACCGTGCGATCAGGTTGTATTAGGTTAGGTTATATTATGTTATATATATATATATATATATATATATATATATATATATATATAATATTCGCACCAAGAGGTCGGGACCGATACGTTCAGAAACGTAAAAAATATCCTCACCGAAATGTAGGAAGCGATGCGTCCGGAGATTTGAAAAATATTCCTACCGAGAGGTAGGAAGCGACATGACCGTGAAATTGTAAAATATTCCCACCGAGAGGTCGGAAGCGACATGACCGTGAAATTGTAAAATATTCCCACCGAGAGGTCGGAAGCGACATGACCGTGAAATTGTAAAATATTCCCACCGAGAGGTCGGAAGCGACATGACCGGGAACTTAGAAAATATTCGCGCCGAGCGGTCGGAAGCGACACGGCGGGGAACTTAGAAAATATTCGCGCCGAGCGGTCGGAAGCGACACGGCGGGGAACTTAGAAAATATTCGCGCCGAGCGGTCGGGACCGACACGACCGGGGACTTTGAAAATATTCGCGCCGAGAGGTCGGAAGCGACACGGCGGGGAACTTTGAAAATATTCGCACCGTGCGATCAGGTTGTATTAGGTTAGGTTATATTATGTTATATATATATATATAATATTCGCACCAAGAGGTCGGGACCGATACGTTCAGAAACGTAAAAAATATCCTCACCGAAATGTAGGAAGCGATGCGTCCGGAGATTTGAAAAATATTCCTACCGAGAGGTCGGAAGCGACATGACCGTGAAATTGTAAAATATTCCCACCGAGAGGTCGGAAGCGACATGACCGTGAAATTGTAAAATATTCCCACCGAGAGGTCGGAAGCGACATGACCGGGAACTTAGAAAATATTCGCGCCGAGCGGTCGGAAGCGACACGGCGGGGAACTTAGAAAATATTCGCGCCGAGCGGTCGGAAGCGACACGACGGGGAACTTAGAAAATATTCGCGCCGAGCGGTCGGAAGCGACACGACGGGGAACTTAGAAAATATTCGCAACGAGAGGTCGGAAGCGACACGATCGGCGGTTTTTCGCTATTTTCTCGTAAATTAAACCGTTGACCTAACAATTTTTTTGCAGAAACCTTATTGAAAGCTATTGATTGAATTTATTAGCGCATTGTTTAGTCGAATTTATAATTTTTAGTCTCCCGAAACCGACACGACTGGCGGTTTTTGTCAATTTATCGGTAATTTTTTTATATAAACGCTTGGTTTTTTTTTCGTAATATCGATTAATTTGATTGTAGAATTCATTTGTACGTGTCAGATTTTCGATTTTTCGTGTTTTTCGTTGACTTCGTATTTTATAACTGCGTTTTTTCAATGTTAAAATCGATTAAAATTCGTTATATTCTAGAAATATGTTTTTCCGTATATATTCATTATGTTTAAACAATTTCCGTTCATAAAAGTTCAACGTTAATAGCACTTTATACTTGCGCCTCCGCGCGACTAAGTTACAGCAGCCTTTCCGGACGGTCGGTCGCCGCTGGAGTTTACCACCGTAAGCGCCCGTGCGTTAGCCCGGCCGGCGCCGACCGCCCGGCCGGCCGTTCCGTATCTATAAGGAGACAGGTCGGTTCGAGCCGGCCGGGCGGAGTAGCGTCGGGCGCGTGGCTATTCTATGACTTCGGTTGAGAAGCAGTCCACCGCTCCTCGAGAATACGTTCTCGACTGCTCTGTCCCGTGTCGGTTGTCGAATTTTCTCCACACTGCATTGCCACGGGTCGGTGTCTTTGACCGAATGGCCCATATGTGGCGAGCGTCCAACGGTGACGTTGGTGACCATTTATCCGAGTTTTACTCGGTTAAATTGTACCTTCCTTGCATCGATTCTAAATCTTTACGCTCCGAGCTCTCGGAACGGACTCTAGAGATACATATTGAATTTTTGGACGTACCAGATGTGTGTACGAAATGTCCATAATATGCTATACGCATGAAAGGTGTATATGGAGATAGATATACACCGATGATATACCAAACAAGTTCCTCAACAAAAAAAAATAAAAATGAGCATCCACTGAGTTGAGGAACGAAACAAAAAATAAAAAATAAGCATCCACTGAAGAAGGCAAAAGAATAAATGGTATATGTCATTTCGACACGATCTGTTACGAAACAGAGGAGTCTCTCGACGAACTTCCAAAAGGTGTCCCGTGTCGAATGCCCAGCGCGCACTTGGTACGCGCCAGCTCGCCTGAGGAGGGCGAGATACAAAAATATACTTCAGCGTGACACAATTGTACGCGCTTGCTCGTCTATGCCGAACAGCACGCTTCTCTGTACGCGCTATCATAATGCCCAGCGTGTGAGAGCGTGTGTAGTATCTCTGTTATAGTCAAATGGAGTGCCAAGAGGTACTACGCGTTCGCGCATTAGACGATAAAAGGTATTCTTTATATACATATTAAACAATACAGCGTGACACGATTATAACCGCTTGCCATCGTCGTTGCCCAGCATGTTCTCGCAAGAGATGTTCGTGCTATAGACGATGGAGAAAAAAGGTGTACGATAAATCAGCGTGACGCAATTGTACGCGCTTCCTCGCCTTGATGACCAGCATGTTCTCTGTACGCGCTATCTTAATGCCCAGCGTGAAAGAGATGTCCGTGCTTTCGGCGATATTTGCCCAGCGTGAAAATTGCATACGCGCTTGCATCGTCGATGCCCAGCATGTTCTCTGTACGCGCTATCTTAATGCCCAGCGTGAAAGAGATGTCCGTGCTATAGACGATAAAAGGTGCCGTACACCGATATAACAAGCGGTGACAAATCGTATACGCGCTTGCATCGTCGATGCCCAGCATGTTCTCGCAAGAGATGTCCGTGCTATAGACGATTAAAGGTGACAATATGTATTCAATAAATGACAAAAATGTGCCCAAAAATATATAACCAGCGTGAAAATTGTATACGCGCTTGCTCGTCGATACCCGACAAGTCCTCGCAAGGGGATATGTCCGTGGTAAAGACGATGTATATTTTCAGCGCGAAGTGTATACGCGCTTACTCGACACGGTTCAGTTGGAAGGCGACTTGTGAAGTCGATTTTGGGAACGTACGATTTTTGGGAGTGTCTCATTCTCGAAAGAAAAGAAAAGAAAGGAAAAGGAGAGGAGGAAAAAATGCAATACCTCGGTATTATTGAACATATGTGCTAACCGAGGATGCATTTTACGAAATACAAAAAATAAATAATGTGCTCGAGCGAGGTCCGAAAGACCCGTCAGCCGCATCCACTGAACAAAACTATGACGAATATTGCGATATTCGAACGATATACATATATATATATATTATTATTTCGTATCGTCGATCGGTGTCTCTAAGAGAACCGACGACGACTAAAAACACGTTGAGCAAACTACTCTTATAAGAGTTGATGATGATGGTGAAAAAGAGGAGGAGGAGAGAGAGAGAGAGAGACGACTCATGGTACGGTTCCCTGGTTGATCCTGCCAGTAGTCATATGCTTGTCTCAAAGATTAAGCCATGCATGTCTCAGTACATACCGAACTAAGGTGAAACCGCGAATGGCTCATTAAATCAGTTATGGTTTCTTAGATTGTACACGAAATTACTTGGATAACTGTGGTAATTCTAGAGCTAATACATGCAAATCAGAATTCCGACCAGAGATGGGAGGAATGCTTTTATTAGATCAAAACCAATCGGTGGCGTGCGGTTCGCCCGTGCGTCCATCGTTTGCTTTGGTGACTCTGAATAACCCACAGCTGATCGCACGGTCATTTAGTACCGGCGACGAATCTTTCAAATGTCTGCCTTATCAACTGTCGATGGTAGGTTCCGCGCCTACCATGGTTGTAACGGGTAACGGGGAATCAGGGTTCGATTCCGGAGAGGGAGCCTGAGAAACAGCTACCACATCCAAGGAAGGCAGCAGGCGCGCAAATTACCCACTCCCGGCACGGGGAGGTAGTGACGAAAAATAACGATACGGGACTCATCCGAGGCCCCGTAATCGGAATGAGTACACTTTAAATCCTTTAACGAGGATCAATTGGAGGGCAAGTCTGGTGCCAGCAGCCGCGGTAATTCCAGCTCCAATAGCGTATATTAAAGTTGTTGCGGTTAAAAAGCTCGTAGTTGAATCTGTGTGTCACAGTGTCGGTTCACCGCTCGCGGTGTCTAACTGGCATTATGTGATACGTCCTACCGGTGGGCTTAGCTCCTCACGGGGCGGTCCAACAGACATCCCATCGCGGTGCTCTTCACTGAGTGTCGAGGTGGGCCGGTACGTTTACTTTGAATAAATTAGAGTGCTTAAAGCAGGCTATTTTCGCCTGAATACTATGTGCATGGAATAATGGAATAGGACCTCGGTTCTATTTTGTTGGTTTCCGGAACCCCGAGGTAATGATTAATAGGGACAGATGGGGGCATTCGTATTGCGACGTTAGAGGTGAAATTCTTGGATCGTCGCAAGACGGACTAAAGCGAAAGCATTTGCCAAAAATGTTTTCATTAATCAAGAACGAAAGTTAGAGGTTCGAAGGCGATCAGATACCGCCCTAGTTCTAACCATAAACGATGCCAACCAGCGATCCGCCGATGTTCCTCCGATGACTCGGCGGGCAGCTTCCGGGAAACCAAAGTTTTTGGGTTCCGGGGGAAGTATGGTTGCAAAGCTGAAACTTAAAGGAATTGACGGAAGGGCACCACCAGGAGTGGAGCCTGCGGCTTAATTTGACTCAACACGGGAAACCTCACCAGGCCCAGACACCGGAAGGATTGACAGATTGAGAGCTCTTTCTTGATTCGGTGGGTGGTGGTGCATGGCCGTTCTTAGTTGGTGGAGCGATTTGTCTGGTTAATTCCGATAACGAACGAGACTCTAGCCTGTTAAATAGACGTAAATTATGGTATCTCGAAGGCCCCCGGCTTCGGTCGGTGGGTTTTTACTACCAACGTACAAACAAATCTTCTT
>CAXAJV010000647.1:10000-12500 GCA_963969225.1 Xylocopa violacea | reverse complement strand
GTTGTTGAGTGTCTGAAAACCCGTTGCCGTTGCGAGATCGAACAATTTTATGCTCGCTTCGTGTCGCAGGTTAAATTGGACCGCTCAGAGGCTGCGCGTGCGGCGAGTCCCAACGAATCATTCACCCGAACGGACGCGCCGTCGTCGACTTCGATTTCTTTTAAGAGCGTGTGTCGCGCGTATCCTGTTTTAGTCGATCGTACCGTTCCGTTCGGAGGGGACGATTCGTCGCCGCCAAGCCTCGCTCTCATAGAGTCTATGAAAACCCGTTGCCGTTGCGAGATCGAACCATTTTATGCTCGCTTCGTGTCGCAGGTTAAATTGGACCGCTCAGAGGCTGCGCGTGCGGCGAGTCCCAACGAATCTTCACCCGAACGGACGCGCCGTCGTCGACTTCGAATTCCTTTAAGAGCGTGTGTCGCGCGTATCCTGTTTTAGTCGATCGTACCGTTCCGTTCGGAGGGGACGATTCGTCGCCGCCAAGCCTCGTTGTCGAGAGTCTGTGAAAACCCGTGCCGTTGCGAGATCGAACAATATTATGCTCGCTTCGCGTTGTCGGGTGAAACAGACCGCCTCGAGGCTGTGTACGACGGCGAGTCCCAACGAATCTTTACCCGAACGACGATCGTCGTCGACTTCGAATTCGTTAAGAGCGTGGTGTCGCGCCGCGTACCCTGGTTGTGTTAATGTCGATCGTACCGTTCCGTTCGGAGGGGACGATTCGTCGGGCCAAGCCTCGTTGGCGATTAGGGTCTGTATAATGAACCCGCCGTTGCGAGATCGAATCTCATTTATTATGCTCGCTTCGTGTTGTCGGGTAAATAAAATTATACAGACCGCGCTCGAGGTGTTGGTGTTGTTAACCGACGAGTCCTAACGAATTTTTCTTACCCGAACGGTAAGTTATGTCGTCGACTTTGCATATTCGACAGGTCGAGTGTGTACCATTATTTTGCGTCTCTGCGTGAAAGCAATACGCCGCTGGTACTTGTTCGTTTTCCCGTTTCACAATTGTGCTGCAAGCTCAGAGGGGACTTGCTTTTTGCCATAGCCTCGTTGTCGCGAGTCTGAGAAACCGGCCGTTGCGAGATCGAATAATTTATACTCGCTTCGTGTTGCCGGGGAAAAACGGTAGACCGCTCGAGGCTTTGGCGGCCGAGTCCCAACGAATTTTTTTTTTTTTTTTATCACCTGAGCTCTGAAGCACAGATCGTGCAGTGGATCGTGGAATTTGAGGAACTTGTACCACGCACCTGTGTTCGGGTTTTGATCGTGTCGTTCGTTCAGAGGGGACCGCTTCGCCGAGCGAAGCCTCGTTGTCGCGAGTCTGGAAACACACCCGCCGTTGCGAGATCGAATAATTTTTTATGCTCGCTTCGTGTTGTCGGGTGGGTAAAATTATAGACCGCTTCGAGGTTTCACGGCGAGTCCCATCGATATTTTACGACTTACCTGTACGAACGTCGTCAACTTCTCGAAAGCAATACGCCGCTGGGTGTTGGATATCTTTCTTTTTTTTTTTTTTTGTATTCACTTCCACGTGCCATTCGTTCAGAGGGGACGACGATATATTCGCGTTTGCGTATTCTTCCTCGTTGTCGAGAGTCCCTTAATAAACCCGCCGTTGCGAGATCGAATTTTACAAGCTCGCTTCGTGTTGTCGGGAGGAAGGGGGGACCGCCTCGAGGGTCTGCGCGATACGCGCGAAGAAGAGTCCTAACGAATTTTCGAAAAATTTTATCTACCTGGACGCGTGGCACACTGGCGTGAATCCGAAAGGATGTATCCTAAACACCCTGAAACAGGCGTGTCCGTTTCATCCGTAGGACGGTATCGTGTCGCCGAGAATTCGGGCGACGCCCGCGTCTCCTTCGCCGGAGACGTTTGGGTCTCGACTTGTTCGAAACTTAGTACGAAGAGACTTAACAATTAATAAAAAATATACATATACGATTACCCTGAACGGTGGATCACTTGGCTCGTGGGTCGATGAAGAACGCAGCTAATTGCGCGTCAACGTGTGAACTGCAGGACACATGAACATCGACATTTCGAACGCACATTGCGGTCCACGGATACAATTCCTGGACCACGCCTAGCTGAGGGTCGTTCACGTAACCAGAATACTGCTTGCGTTGCGTTTCGTCGAATCTTTTCTCTCCGGTGCTCGAATCTGCCCGCCGTCGTTCATTCGAATTCCATTTACGAACGTTTCTGAGTTCGGGCGCACCGAAAGGGAAAAAGAGGAGCGATACGCGACGTACGAGCGATCGTTGGACGTTCGTCCGAGTCGTCTGTGGCCGTGCCCCGAGACTATATGCGACTGGTGTAACGTGTGCGCGCGTGCGGCGTGCGTTAAACGGGTTCACGGAAATCGACGGTGTCGATCACGGACTCGCGCGAGTTCTTCGTGGCGTCGTGAGTCGTTCGTTTAACCGGACGACCGCCCACGGGGAACCGCTTCGTGTTTCGACTGCCGATTTTGTTCCGTATTCCAAAT
>CAXAJV010000647.1:0-5000 GCA_963969225.1 Xylocopa violacea | reverse complement strand
CGGAGGGCCATTGATGACGACTATGGCATGAACCCGGCAAACGATTCTGGTCAATGTGTGGACCTCCCTTTAGACGGGCAAATTAAATGTGGAGTGTGCGAAAAAGAGGGAGTAGACCGGAGATTCCTGCAGGAGTCAAAATTTAAGGAACATCTGGATGAACAGCACCCCCGAGTAAATATCAGGTGGAGGTGCGCCGTATGCCTAAAGGAGTTCGAAAGGCTTCATGGGTGTCGGTGTCACCTCCCAAAATGTAAAGGAAGCTCAGACCACCAGAGCAGCTCGGGGGTCAAATGCGACTCCTGCGGGATGACCTTCCAAACGCGTGCCGGCCTATCAATGCACGAGAGATTCAAACATCCACAAATAAGAAATGTAAAAAGAGCAAAGGCCGGCCGCAGCCAGAGTAGGAACAGACCAGGCAATAGAGCCTCGGCTTGGTCTAAGGAGGAAGTAGACCTCCTGAAAATATTGAATAAACGTTTCAAAAATCTGAAACAGCCAAACGTAGCTATAAGAGAGTTCCTACCTGGCAAAACATTGAAGCAAATAAGTGATAAAAGGAGGCTCTTGCCCGTCGAGAGGGAGGAAGCGGCGGCCGACTCGGAGGATTCGCCCAGCAGCGAATCCTCGTCGAGCTCACATTACGAGTCGGCCGTCGAGGAAGACGAGGACCTCCGGATAGTTGAGGAAAGAATTAAGTGGAAGGACAACATCCGGGGGGCCATAAGAGTTGGCTGCGTTAATAAAAGGAATAAATTCTGGAATATAGAGAAAGAGATAATAGAAGCAGCCAACCGGAGCGAAATAGGTGAGGATGAAATAAACGTGTTAACTTTGAAATTTAGTGAAATCCTCACCGAAGATACAGGGGGCGGTCCCAGCAGCCAAAGACAGGGGCAGAAGCGCAAAAAGACAAATAACACGCGAAATGGTAATGCTGGGACGAGATATAAGCGCTACATATACGCCAGATACCAGGAGCTGTATAATAAGTGCCCCAAAAAGCTCCTGGATCTGGCGTTGATGGGTAAGTCCATCAATGACAAGGAGGGGGTGGAGCCTCCCTGCAAAGACCTAGTCGGTCCGCTGTATAATGAGTTATGGGGGAAGACAGGGCCCCAAGCAAAACTAGTGAATAATAATGAAATAGAAAGAAACGTGGCAATGGAGGAAATCTGGACGCCAGTCGCTATGGGGGAGCTTATAGAGAAGTTCAAGAAAATTAAAAACGACACAGCAGCCGGTGTCGATGGTGTTCGAAAAATGCACCTCAGGCAGGACGGGGCACTGCCAGTATTCGCCAAATTGTGTAACCTTTTAATGTTGAGCCGATACTACCCAGCGCAGTGGAAACTGAATCGAACCACGCTAATACCCAAACCGGGGAAGAGCGTGGAAGATGTCAGTAACTGGAGACCAATTACCATCGGATCTCTCCTGGGTAGGTTATATTCGGCAATGATAGACAAGAGGCTTAGGGGCAACATAAAGCAGCACTCACGCCAGAAAGGTTTCACAAGAGAAGATGGGTGTAAGTATAACATCTCCATCTTAGACAGTGCCATTAAAGGTATGAAAGAAGGAAGAGGTGGCATTATAACGTTAATTGATATCTCGAAGGCTTTTGATACGGTGCCCCATAGCGTGCTGGCGGATGGGTTAGAAATAAAGGGAATTCCAACACCTATTGCCAACTACATCAAGCAGATGTACAAAGGGTGTAAAACAATTATTCATTGCAAAAACAAAGAAACCCTAGAAGTGGACCTTCTAAGAGGTGTTAAGCAGGGAGATCCACTCTCTCCGCTTCTTTTTAACTTAGTAATAGATCCCTTAATTGGGAAAATTGACGAGAAGTCGGAGGGCGTAAGAATGGGAGACGAGAATGTCTCCATTCTAGCCTTTGCCGACGATCTGGTCCTCTTAGCGAAAGACATAGAGGAAGCCAAGAAACAGCTAAAAATGGTACATAACTATCTTGGCAAATTAGATATGAAAGTTGCAACGGAAAAATGTGCGACGTTCCAGATCGTCGGCAGAGGCAAAACGTGGTTCATGGCTAATCCCGAATTAACTCTGGGTCGGCAGGCCATTCCTTACGCCGACCCAGAGACGATAATGAAATACCTGGGCATCACAATTGATCCATGGAGGGGCCTCCAGCGCACCTCGGTGAGAGACATAATGGACGCGGCAAACACGGTTAAAAGAATGAAATTAAAACCTCATCAAAAGGTAAATTTAATAAGAATACACCTCCTGCCTAGATATATACACAAATTAGTGGCCAACCCGCCGCCCCTGGGCATACTAGACCAAATAGACCATGGCATTAAACAAATAATTAAAGAAATATTACATTTACACCCGTCGACGACGGACGGGATAATATACACGGAAAAAAGCCATGGGGGTCTAGGTGTCCAGAGGGTGGCGAATATAGTGAAGATGGCCAAGCTGAGGAACGCGCTAAGAATGCGCGTGTCCGATGACGAAGCGGTAAGAAACGCATATAGTGGGCAGGAGTCGTTAATAAAGAGGTACGCCGCGTCCATAGGCCTACAATGGCCGGTGGAGCTGCAGGACATCGAGGAAGCGAGGAGGCTTCTCAAAAAGAAAGACACGGAAAAGTGGAGACAGCTCGTCTCCCAAGGCCAGGGCATAAAAGAATTCTTTAAAGACAAAGTCGGAAACCAATGGCTTTATAGGCCAGAATTATTGAAGCCGTCCAGGTACCTGGACGCACTTAAGTTAAGAACGAACACTTTTGGAACTAGAGTAGCTCTCCGAAGAGCGAGGAGCAGTATAAATTATATATGCAGAAGATGTGGCGTACAGGCGGAGACCCTGGGTCATGTGTTGGGTAATTGTACCCACACAAAGGCAAAAAGAATAAAGAGACATAATGAAATATGCAAACTAATAATGAACACTCTGCCGAGGCAATGGGCAGTGTTTGAGGAACCAGCCGTTAACGTCCACGGCGAACTGAGGAAACCGGATTTGGTCATCAAAGACCATGACAGGATCCTCGTCGTGGACGTAACGGTTAGGTACGAAGACAAAGAAAACATTCGAAATGCGTATAGAGAAAAACTGAATAAATATAAAGACACTGCTGAAATAATAAAGAATAAACTAAAAGGAAAGTCGGCAGAAGTGTTGCCCATAGTGATCGGTTGTCGGGGGGCTATGCCCGGCAAGACGACAGAAAATCTCAGGCGCCTAGGGCTCAAGCCAAGGGACCTGTTGACGGCTTCATTAATCGCCCTCCGGTCTTCGATAGAAATGGCCAATGAGTTCATTGACTACGACTACACGCTGTAGTCGTTTTAAGTTATTTAGTTATTTATTTATTTATTTATTTATTTATTTATTATTTTATGACTGACGAAACCAATGGTGGATGGTTTTAGTAAATGGGACAAGCATGCTAGAGATTTTACTAACGGACAAGTGACTGCCTTCGGGCTAATGACAAAAAGTCTTTATAATTGACCAAGCCGTAAGGCCAGAATTTTAATAACTAACAGCATGCCTTGAACGCAGCCACAAGGCAAAGAGAAGCACAAAGACGAAGCAGCTGCCAGCTGAAGTTTTAATTATAGCCCGTCTCGGCCCTTTACACCGAGCGGAGCGAGTCCTACTATACTTTTGTATAGTAGGGCGCGGGGCGGGTTCTATGCATGGAGAACCCGGGGCGACACCTACGCGCGGTTTCCCTGTGCGCACACTTCGGTGTGTGGCCAAGTTCGCCTCCCGAAAGGGTCCCCGTTCCTAATTTTTCCAAGTTCGCGGGCAGATCCCGTGGCAGCGGCGCTAGAAAGTAGGCTCGCGTATTAAATTCTTTGTTATTTATTTATTGTTATATACCCTACGGGGGGGTTAAACCTCGGAAGTCTACTGGCTCTCCTTCTGAGAGTCAGTACAGAAATTAGCCAAATGCCTCGTCATCTAATTAGTGACGCGCATGAATGGATTAACGAGATTCCCAAACCTGTCCCTATCTGGGCGGGAGAAGCTATGGCTCCACGGGGTTTAAGATGGCGTCGGGGATTTATCCCCACTGTTGCGATGGCGCCATGTGCAAACCCCTAGGATAGCAGATAGGACATCTGTGACCTCCTACGGGCCATAGTTAGCAAGCAGCCACCTCCTCGTGGTTCCCGCCGTCAGTAGTCCCACAGCTCGATCTGTGTGGGTGAAGCAAAGGGCTGCCACTGCGAATTCGAACATATTGAACGCAAATGGGACAGATTGGGTAATCTATAAAGTTTATCCAAACACACAAATGCATTTATAGATCAAAACTCCTTACAGCCGACGACGAGTCAAGCGGGTCTTCCCCTACGCAAAAGGTGTTGAACTAATAACACAATGTACAAAATGTACGGATAAGCCAAAGAGCTTAAATGACGAAAAATAAATGAGTGGTGCATGGCGGTGCTGGTTTCTCCCTGCCCGCTCCCTCGGTAGTGGCTCGCCGGGGGAGTGGGGTTATGGGTATTTCTTACGCGTATGCCATAATGGCGATGAAGCATGTCCGAGCCCCCTCCCGGGGCCGGGCTTAGAATATTCTGTCCCTATCTGGCGGGAGAAGCTATGGCTCCACGGGGTTTAAGATGGCGTCGGGGATTTATCCCCACTGTTGCGATGGCGCCATGTGCAAACCCCTAGGATAGCAGATAGGACATCTGTGACCTCCTACGGGCCATAGTTAGCAAGCAGCCACCTCCTCGTGGTTCCCGCCGTCAGTAGTCCCACAGCTCGATCTGTGTGGGTGAAGCAAAGGGCTGCCACTGCGAATTCGAACATATTGAACGCAAATGGGACAGATTGGGTAATCTATAAAGTTTATCCAAACACACAAATGCATTTATAGATCAAAACTCCTTACAGCCGACGATGAGTCAAGCGGGTCTTCCCCTACGCAAAAGGTGTTGAACTAATAACACAATGTACGAAATGTACGGATAAGCCAAAGAGCTTAAATGACG
>CAXAJV010000646.1:150867-225867 GCA_963969225.1 Xylocopa violacea | reverse complement strand
ACCTAACCCATCTAGCCCCTAGCTGGGAATGTTTTACAGAATCCCCGTCGTGTCGTCCCGTACGTCTCGGTGCGGACATTATATACGTCTATAACGTTATATATCCTAACCTAAGGGAACCTAACATCTCGGATGTAGTATTTTCCAACATTCCTGGCGAGTCGGCCCCTACTTCTCGGTGGGCACATTATATACGTCTATATCGTAATATGACCTAACCTAACCCATCTAGACCCTCGCTGGTAATGTTTTCCAAAATCCCGGTCGTGTCTGCCCGCACTTCTCGGTGGGGACATTATATACGTCTATAACGTTATATATCCTAACCTAAGGGAACCTAACATCTCGGATATAGCATTTTCCAAAATACCTGGCGGGTCGGCCCCTACTTCTCGGTGGGTACATTATATACATCTATATCGTAATATAACCTAACCTAACCCATCTAGTCCCTCGCTGGTAATGTTTTACAAAATCCCGGTCCTGTCGGCCCGTACTTTTCCGTGAGGACATGATATACGTCTATAACTTTATATGTCCTAACCTCAGGGAACCTAACATCTCGGATGTAGTATTTTCCAACATTCCTGGCGGGTCGGCCCCTACTTCTCGGTGGGCACATTATATACGTCTATATCGTAATATAACCTAACCTAACCCATCTAGACGCTCGCTGGTAATGTTTTACAAAATCCCGGTCGTGTCTGCCCGTACTTCTCGGTTGGGACATGATATACGTCTATAACTTTATATATCCTAACCTCAGGGAACCTAACACCTCGGATGTAGTATTTTCCAACATTCCTGGCGGGTCGGCCCCTACTTCTCGGTGGGCACATTATATACGTCTATATCGTAATATAACCTAACCTAACCCATCTAGACGCTCGCTGGTAATGTTTTACAAAATCCCGGTCGTGTCTGCCCGTACTTCTCGGTTGGGACATTATATACGTCTATAACGTTATATATCCTAACTTAAAGGAGCCTAACATCTCGGATGTAATATTTTCCAACATTCCTGGCGGGTCGGCCCCTACTTCTCGGTGGGCACATTATATACGTCTATATCGTAATATGACCTAACCTAACCCATCTAGACCCTCGCTGGTAATGTTTTCCAAAATCCCGGTCGTGTCTGCCCGCACTTCTCGGTGGGGACATTATATACGTCTATAACGTTATATATCCTAACCTAAGGGAACCTAACATCTCGGATATAGCATTTTCCAAAATACCTGGCGGGTCGGCCCCTACTTCTCGGTGGGTACATTATATACATCTATATCGTAATATAACCTAACCTAACCCATCTAGTCCCTCGCTGGTAATGTTTTACAAAATCCCGGTCGTGTCGGCCCGTACTTTTCCGTGGGGACATCATATACGTCTATAACTTTATATATCCTAACTTAAGGAAACCTAACATCTCGGATGTAGTATTTTCCAACATTCCTGGCGGGTCGGCCCCTACTTCTCGGTGGGCACATTATATACGTCTATAACGTAATATAACCTTACCTAACCCATCTAGACCGTCACTGGTAATGTTTTACAATATCCCGGTCGTGTCGACCCGTACTTCTCGGTGGGGACATTATATACGTCTATAACGTTATATATCCTAACCTAAGGGAACCCAACATCTCCGATGTAGTATTTTCCAACATTCCTGGCGGGTCGGCCCCTACTTCTCGGTGGGCATATTATGTACGTCTATATCGTAATATAACAAAACCTAACCCATCTAGACGCTCGCTGGTAATGTTTTACAAAATCCAGGTCGTGTCTGCCCGTACTTCTCGGTGGGGACATTATATACGTCTATAACGTTATATATCCTAACCTAAGGGAACCTAACATCTCCGATGAAGTATTTTCCACCATTCCTCGCGGGTCGGCCCCTACTTCTCGGTGGGTACATTATATACATCTATATCGTAATATAACCTAACCTAACCCATCTAGTCCCCCGCTGGTAATGTTTTACAAAATCCCGGTCCTGTCGGCCCGTACTTTTACGTGAGGACATCATATACGTCTATAACTTTATATATCCTAACCTCAGGGAACCTAACATCTCGGATGTAGTATTTTCCAACATTCCTGGCGGGTCGGCCCCTACTTCTCGGTGGGCACATTATATACGTCTATATCGTAATATAACCTAACCTAACCCATCTAGACGCTCGCTGGTAATGTTTTACAAAATCCCGGTCGTGTCTGCCCGTACTTCTCGGTTGGGACATTATATACGTCTATAACGTTATATATCCTAACTTAAAGGAGCCTAACATCTCGGATGTAATATTTTCCAACATTCCTGGCGGGTCGGCCCCTACTTCTCGGTGGGCACATTATATACGTCTATCTCGTAATATAAACTTACCTAACCCATCTAGACCCTCGCTGGTAATGTTTTACAAAATCCCGGTCGTGTCTGCCCGTACTTCTCGGTGGGGACATTATATACGTCTATAACGTTATATATCCTAACCTAAGGGAACCTAACATCTCGGATGTAGTATTTTCCAACATTCCTGGCGGGTCGACCCCTACTTCTCGGTGGGCACATTATATACGTCTATATCGTAACATAACCTAACCTAACCCATCTAGACCCTCGCTGGTAATGTTTTACAAAATCCCGGTCGTGTCGGCCCGTACTTTTCCGTGGGGACATCATATACGTCTATAACTTTATATATCCTAACTTAAGGAAACCTAACATCTCCGATGTAGTATTTTCCAACATTCCTGGCGGGTCGGCCCCTACTTCTCGGTGGGCATATCATGTACGTCTATATCGTAATATAACAAAACCTAACCCATCTAGACGCTCGCTGGTAATGTTTTACAAAATCCAGGTCGTGTCTGCCCGTACTTCTCGGTGGGGACATTATATACGTCTATAACGTTATATATCCTAACCTAAGGGAACCTAACATCTCCGATGAAGTATTTTCCACCATTCCTCGCGGGTCGGCCCCTACTTCTCGGTGGGCACATTATATACGTCTATATCGTAATATAACCTAACCTAACCCATCTAGACCCTCGCTGGTAATGTTTTACAAAATCCCGGTCGTGTCTGCCCGTACTTCTCGGTGGGGACATTATATACGTCTATAACGTTATATAGCCTAACCTAAGGGAACCTAACATCTCGGATGTAGTATTTTCCAACATTCCTGGCGGGTCGGCCCCTACTTCTCGGTGGGCACATTATATACGTCTATATCGTAATATGACCTAACCTAACCCATCTAGACCCTCGCTGGTAATGTTTTCCAAAATCCCGGTCGTGTCTGCCCGCACTTCTCGGTGGGGACATTATATACGTCTATAACGTTATATATCCTAACCTAAGGGAACCTAACATCTCGGATATAGCATTTTCCAAAATACCTGGCGGGTCGGCCCCTACTTCTCGGTGGGTACATTATATACATCTATATCGTAATATAACCTAACCTAACCCATCTAGTCCCTCGCTGGTAATGTTTTACAAAATCCCGGTCCTGTCGGCCCGTACTTTTCCGTGAGGACATGATATACGTCTATAACTTTATATGTCCTAACCTCAGGGAACCTAACATCTCGGATGTAGTATTTTCCAACATTCCTGGCGGGTCGGCCCCTACTTCTCGGTAGGTACATTATATACATCTATATCGTAATATAACCTAACCGAACCCATCTAGACCCTCGCTGGTAATGTTTTACAAAATCCCGGTCCTGTCGGCCCGTACTTTTCCGTGAGGACATGATATACGTCTATAACTTTATATATCCTAACCTCAGGGAACCTAACACCTCGGATGTAGTATTTTCCAACATTCCTGGCGGGTCGGCCCCTACTTCTCGGTGGGCACATTATATACGTCTATATCGTAATATAACCTAACCTAACCCATCTAGACGCTCGCTGGTAATGTTTTACAAAATCCCGGTCGTGTCTGCCCGTACTTCTCGGTTGGGACATTATATACGTCTATAACGTTATATATCCTAACTTAAAGGAGCCTAGCATCTCGGATGTAATATTTTCCAACATTCCTGGCGGGTCGGCCCCTACTTCTCGGTGGGCACATTATATACGTCTATATCGTAATATGACCTAACCTAACCCATCTAGACCCTCGCTGGTAATGTTTTCCAAAATCCCGGTCGTGTCTGCCCGCACTTCTCGGTGGGGACATTATATACGTCTATAACGTTATATATCCTAACCTAAGGGAACCTAACATCTCGGATATAGCATTTTCCAAAATACCTGGCGGGTCGGCCCCTACTTCTCGGTGGGTACATTATATACATCTATATCGTAATATAACCTAACCTAACCCATCTAGTCCCTCGCTGGTAATGTTTTACAAAATCCCGGTCCTGTCGGCCCGTACTTTTCCGTGAGGACATGATATACGTCTATAACTTTATATGTCCTAACCTCAGGGAACCTAACATCTCGGATGTAGTATTTTCCAACATTCCTGGCGGGTCGGCCCCTACTTCTCGGTGGGCACATTATATACGTCTATATCGTAATATAACCTAACCTAACCCATCTAGACGCTCGCTGGTAATGTTTTACAAAATCCCGGTCGTGTCTGCCCGTACTTCTCGGTTGGGACATGATATACGTCTATAACTTTATATATCCTAACCTCAGGGAACCTAACACCTCGGATGTAGTATTTTCCAACATTCCTGGCGGGTCGGCCCCTACTTCTCGGTGGGCACATTATATACGTCTATATCGTAATATAACCTAACCTAACCCATCTAGACGCTCGCTGGTAATGTTTTACAAAATCCCGGTCGTGTCTGCCCGTACTTCTCGGTTGGGACATTATATACGTCTATAACGTTATATATCCTAACTTAAAGGAGCCTAACATCTCGGATGTAATATTTTCCAACATTCCTGGCGGGTCGGCCCCTACTTCTCGGTGGGCACATTATATACGTCTATATCGTAATATGACCTAACCTAACCCATCTAGACCCTCGCTGGTAATGTTTTCCAAAATCCCGGTCGTGTCTGCCCGCACTTCTCGGTGGGGACATTATATACGTCTATAACGTTATATATCCTAACCTAAGGGAACCTAACATCTCGGATATAGCATTTTCCAAAATACCTGGCGGGTCGGCCCCTACTTCTCGGTGGGTACATTATATACATCTATATCGTAATATAACCTAACCTAACCCATCTAGTCCCTCGCTGGTAATGTTTTACAAAATCCCGGTCGTGTCGGCCCGTACTTTTCCGTGGGGACATCATATACGTCTATAACTTTATATATCCTAACTTAAGGAAACCTAACATCTCGGATGTAGTATTTTCCAACATTCCTGGCGGGTCGGCCCCTACTTCTCGGTGGGCACATTATATACGTCTATAACGTAATATAACCTTACCTAACCCATCTAGACCGTCACTGGTAATGTTTTACAATATCCCGGTCGTGTCGACCCGTACTTCTCGGTGGGGACATTATATACGTCTATAACGTTATATATCCTAACCTAAGGGAACCCAACATCTCCGATGTAGTATTTTCCAACATTCCTGGCGGGTCGGCCCCTACTTCTCGGTGGGCATATTATGTACGTCTATATCGTAATATAACAAAACCTAACCCATCTAGACGCTCGCTGGTAATGTTTTACAAAATCCAGGTCGTGTCTGCCCGTACTTCTCGGTGGGGACATTATATACGTCTATAACGTTATATATCCTAACCTAAGGGAACCTAACATCTCCGATGAAGTATTTTCCACCATTCCTCGCGGGTCGGCCCCTACTTCTCGGTGGGTACATTATATACATCTATATCGTAATATAACCTAACCTAACCCATCTAGTCCCCCGCTGGTAATGTTTTACAAAATCCCGGTCCTGTCGGCCCGTACTTTTACGTGAGGACATCATATACGTCTATAACTTTATATATCCTAACCTCAGGGAACCTAACATCTCGGATGTAGTATTTTCCAACATTCCTGGCGGGTCGGCCCCTACTTCTCGGTGGGCACATTATATACGTCTATATCGTAATATAACCTAACCTAACCCATCTAGACGCTCGCTGGTAATGTTTTACAAAATCCCGGTCGTGTCTGCCCGTACTTCTCGGTTGGGACATTATATACGTCTATAACGTTATATATCCTAACTTAAAGGAGCCTAACATCTCGGATGTAATATTTTCCAACATTCCTGGCGGGTCGGCCCCTACTTCTCGGTGGGCACATTATATACGTCTATCTCGTAATATAAACTTACCTAACCCATCTAGACCCTCGCTGGTAATGTTTTACAAAATCCCGGTCGTGTCTGCCCGTACTTCTCGGTGGGGACATTATATACGTCTATAACGTTATATATCCTAACCTAAGGGAACCTAACATCTCGGATGTAGTATTTTCCAACATTCCTGGCGGGTCGACCCCTACTTCTCGGTGGGCACATTATATACGTCTATATCGTAACATAACCTAACCTAACCCATCTAGACCCTCGCTGGTAATGTTTTACAAAATCCCGGTCGTGTCGGCCCGTACTTTTCCGTGGGGACATCATATACGTCTATAACTTTATATATCCTAACTTAAGGAAACCTAACATCTCCGATGTAGTATTTTCCAACATTCCTGGCGGGTCGGCCCCTACTTCTCGGTGGGCATATCATGTACGTCTATATCGTAATATAACAAAACCTAACCCATCTAGACGCTCGCTGGTAATGTTTTACAAAATCCAGGTCGTGTCTGCCCGTACTTCTCGGTGGGGACATTATATACGTCTATAACGTTATATATCCTAACCTAAGGGAACCTAACATCTCCGATGAAGTATTTTCCACCATTCCTCGCGGGTCGGCCCCTACTTCTCGGTGGGCACATTATATACGTCTATATCGTAATATAACCTAACCTAACCCATCTAGACCCTCGCTGGTAATGTTTTACAAAATCCCGGTCGTGTCTGCCCGTACTTCTCGGTGGGGACATTATATACGTCTATAACGTTATATAGCCTAACCTAAGGGAACCTAACATCTCGGATGTAGTATTTTCCAACATTCCTGGCGGGTCGGCCCCTACTTCTCGGTGGGCACATTATATACGTCTATATCGTAATATGACCTAACCTAACCCATCTAGACCCTCGCTGGTAATGTTTTCCAAAATCCCGGTCGTGTCTGCCCGCACTTCTCGGTGGGGACATTATATACGTCTATAACGTTATATATCCTAACCTAAGGGAACCTAACATCTCGGATATAGCATTTTCCAAAATACCTGGCGGGTCGGCCCCTACTTCTCGGTGGGTACATTATATACATCTATATCGTAATATAACCTAACCTAACCCATCTAGTCCCTCGCTGGTAATGTTTTACAAAATCCCGGTCCTGTCGGCCCGTACTTTTCCGTGAGGACATGATATACGTCTATAACTTTATATGTCCTAACCTCAGGGAACCTAACATCTCGGATGTAGTATTTTCCAACATTCCTGGCGGGTCGGCCCCTACTTCTCGGTAGGTACATTATATACATCTATATCGTAATATAACCTAACCGAACCCATCTAGACCCTCGCTGGTAATGTTTTACAAAATCCCGGTCCTGTCGGCCCGTACTTTTCCGTGAGGACATGATATACGTCTATAACTTTATATATCCTAACCTCAGGGAACCTAACACCTCGGATGTAGTATTTTCCAACATTCCTGGCGGGTCGGCCCCTACTTCTCGGTGGGCACATTATATACGTCTATATCGTAATATAACCTAACCTAACCCATCTAGACGCTCGCTGGTAATGTTTTACAAAATCCCGGTCGTGTCTGCCCGTACTTCTCGGTTGGGACATTATATACGTCTATAACGTTATATATCCTAACTTAAAGGAGCCTAGCATCTCGGATGTAATATTTTCCAACATTCCTGGCGGGTCGGCCCCTACTTCTCGGTGGGCACATTATATACGTCTATATCGTAATATGACCTAACCTAACCCATCTAGACCCTCGCTGGTAATGTTTTCCAAAATCCCGGTCGTGTCTGCCCGCACTTCTCGGTGGGGACATTATATACGTCTATAACGTTATATATCCTAACCTAAGGGAACCTAACATCTCGGATATAGCATTTTCCAAAATACCTGGCGGGTCGGCCCCTACTTCTCGGTGGGTACATTATATACATCTATATCGTAATATAACCTAACCTAACCCATCTAGTCCCTCGCTGGTAATGTTTTACAAAATCCCGGTCGTGTCGGCCCGTACTTTTCCGTGGGGACATCATATACGTCTATAACTTTATATATCCTAACTTAAGGAAACCTAACATCTCGGATGTAGTATTTTCCAACATTCCTGGCGGGTCGGCCCCTACTTCTCGGTGGGCACATTATATACGTCTATAACGTAATATAACCTTACCTAACCCATCTAGACCGTCACTGGTAATGTTTTACAATATCCCGGTCGTGTCGACCCGTACTTCTCGGTGGGGACATTATATACGTCTATAACGTTATATATCCTAACCTAAGGGAACCCAACATCTCCGATGTAGTATTTTCCAACATTCCTGGCGGGTCGGCCCCTACTTCTCGGTGGGCATATTATGTACGTCTATATCGTAATATAACAAAACCTAACCCATCTAGACGCTCGCTGGTAATGTTTTACAAAATCCAGGTCGTGTCTGCCCGTACTTCTCGGTGGGGACATTATATACGTCTATAACGTTATATATCCTAACCTAAGGGAACCTAACATCTCCGATGAAGTATTTTCCACCATTCCTCGCGGGTCGGCCCCTACTTCTCGGTGGGTACATTATATACATCTATATCGTAATATAACCTAACCTAACCCATCTAGTCCCCCGCTGGTAATGTTTTACAAAATCCCGGTCCTGTCGGCCCGTACTTTTACGTGAGGACATCATATACGTCTATAACTTTATATATCCTAACCTCAGGGAACCTAACATCTCGGATGTAGTATTTTCCAACATTCCTGGCGGGTCGGCCCCTACTTCTCGGTGGGCACATTATATACGTCTATATCGTAATATAACCTAACCTAACCCATCTAGACGCTCGCTGGTAATGTTTTACAAAATCCCGGTCGTGTCTGCCCGTACTTCTCGGTTGGGACATTATATACGTCTATAACGTTATATATCCTAACTTAAAGGAGCCTAACATCTCGGATGTAATATTTTCCAACATTCCTGGCGGGTCGGCCCCTACTTCTCGGTGGGCACATTATATACGTCTATCTCGTAATATAAACTTACCTAACCCATCTAGACCCTCGCTGGTAATGTTTTACAAAATCCCGGTCGTGTCTGCCCGTACTTCTCGGTGGGGACATTATATACGTCTATAACGTTATATATCCTAACCTAAGGGAACCTAACATCTCGGATGTAGTATTTTCCAACATTCCTGGCGGGTCGACCCCTACTTCTCGGTGGGCACATTATATACGTCTATATCGTAACATAACCTAACCTAACCCATCTAGACCCTCGCTGGTAATGTTTTACAAAATCCCGGTCGTGTCGGCCCGTACTTTTCCGTGGGGACATCATATACGTCTATAACTTTATATATCCTAACTTAAGGAAACCTAACATCTCGGATGTAGTATTTTCCAACATTCCTGGCGGGTCGGCCCCTACTTCTCGGTGGGTACATTATATACGTCTATATCGTAATATAACCTTACCTAACCCATCTAGACCCTCGCTGGTAATGTTTTACAAAATTCAGGTCGTGTCTGCCCGTACTTCTCGGTGGGGACATTATATACGTCTATAACGTTATATATCCTAACCTAAGTGAACATAACATCTCGGATGTAGTATTTTCCAACATTCCTGGCGGGTCGGCCCCTACTTCTCGGTGGGCACATTATATACCTCTACATCGTAACATAACCTAACCTAACCCATCTAGACCTTCGCTGGTAATGTTTTACAAAATCCCGGTCGTGTCGGCCCGTACGTTTCCGTGGGGACATCATATACGTCTATAACTTTATATATCCTAACTTAAGGAAACCTAACATCTCCGATGTAGTATTTTCCAACATTCCTGGCGGGTCGGCCCCTACTTCTCGGTGGGCATATCATGTACGTCTATATCGTAATATAACAAAACCTAACCCATCTAGACGCTCGCTGGTAATGTTTTACAAAATCCAGGTCGTGTCTGCCCGTACTTCTCGGTGGGGACATTATATACGTCTATAACGTTATATATCCTAACCTAAGGGAACCTAACATCTCCGATGAAGTATTTTCCACCATTCCTCGCGGGTCGGCCCCTACTTCTCGGTGGGCACATTATATACGTCTATATCGTAATATAACCTAACCTAACCCATCTAGACCCTCGCTGGTAATGTTTTACAAAATCCCGGTCGTGTCTGCCCGTACTTCTCGGTGGGGACATTATATACGTCTATAACGTTATATAGCCTAACCTAAGGGAACCTAACATCTCGGATGTAGTATTTTCCAACATTCCTGGCGGGTCGGCCCCTACTTCTCGGTGGGCACATTATATACGTCTATATCGTAATATGACCTAACCTAACCCATCTAGACCCTCGCTGGTAATGTTTTCCAAAATCCCGGTCGTGTCTGCCCGCACTTCTCGGTGGGGACATTATATACGTCTATAACGTTATATATCCTAACCTAAGGGAACCTAACATCTCGGATATAGCATTTTCCAAAATACCTGGCGGGTCGGCCCCTACTTCTCGGTGGGTACATTATATACATCTATATCGTAATATAACCTAACCTAACCCATCTAGTCCCTCGCTGGTAATGTTTTACAAAATCCCGGTCCTGTCGGCCCGTACTTTTCCGTGAGGACATCATATACGTCTATAACTTTATATATCCTAACCTCAGGGAACCTAACATCTCGGATGTAGTATTTTCCAACATTCCTGGCGGGTCGGCCCCTACTTCTCAGTGGGCACATTATATACGTCTATATCGTAATATAACCTAACCTAACCCATCTAGACGCTCGCTGGTAATGTTTTACAAAATCCCGGTCGTGTCTGCCCGTACTTCTCGGTTGGGACATTATATACGTCTATAACGTTATATATCCTAACTTAAAGGAGCCTAACATCTCGGATGTAATATTTTCCAACATTCCTGGCGGGTCGGCCCCTACTTCTCGGTGGGCACATTATATACGTCTATATCGTAATATGACCTAACCTAACCCATCTAGACCCTCGCTGGTAATGTTTTCCAAAATCCCGGTCGTGTCTGCCCGCACTTCTCGGTGGGGACATTATATACGTCTATAACGTTATATATCCTAACCTAAGGGAACCTAACATCTCGGATATAGCATTTTCCAAAATACCTGGCGGGTCGGCCCCTACTTCTCGGTGGGTACATTATATACATCTATATCGTAATATAACCTAACCTAACCCATCTAGTCCCTCGCTGGTAATGTTTTACAAAATCCCGGTCCTGTCGGCCCGTACTTTTCCGTGAGGACATGATATACGTCTATAACTTTATATGTCCTAACCTCAGGGAACCTAACATCTCGGATGTAGTATTTTCCAACATTCCTGGCGGGTCGGCCCCTACTTCTCGGTAGGTACATTATATACATCTATATCGTAATATAACCTAACCTAACCCATCTAGACCCTCGCTGGTAATGTTTTACAAAATCCCGGTCCTGTCGGCCCGTACTTTTCCGTGAGGACATCATATACGTCTATAACTTTATATATCCTAACCTCAGGGAACCTAACATCTCGGATGTAGTATTTTCCAACATTCCTGGCGGGTCGGCCCCTACTTCTCGATGGGCACATTATATACGTCTATATCGTAATATAACCTAACCTCACCCATCTAGACGCTCGCTGGTAATGTTTTACAAAATCCCGGTCGTGTCTGCCCGTACTTCTCGGTTGGGACATTATATACGTCTATAACGTTATATATCCTAACTTAAAGGACCCTAACATCTCGGATGTAATATTTTCCAACATTCCTGGCGGGTCGGCCCCTACTTCTCGGTGGGCACATTATATACGTCTATAACGTAATATAACCTTACCTAACCCATCTAGACCGTCACTGGTAATGTTTTACAATATCCCGGTCGTGTCGACCCGTACTTCTCGGTGGGGACATTATATACGTCTATAACGTTATATATCCTAACCTAAGGAAACCCAACATCTCCGATGTAGTATTTTCCAACATTCCTGGCGGGTCGGCCCCTACTTCTCGGTGGGCATATTATGTACGTCTATATCGTAATATAACAAAACCTAACCCATCTAGACGCTCGCTGGTAATGTTTTACAAAATCCAGGTCGTGTCTGCCCGTACTTCTCGGTGGGGACATTATATACGTCTATAACGTTATATATCCTAACCTAAGGGAACCTAACATCTCCGATGAAGTATTTTCCACCATTCCTCGCGGGTCGGCCCCTACTTCTCGGTGGGCACATTATATACGTCTATATCGTAATATAACCTAACCTAACCCATCTAGACCCTCGCTGGTAATGTTTTACAAAATCCCGGTCGTGTCTGCCCGTACTTCTCGGTGGGGACATTATATACGTCTATAACGTTATATAGCCTAACCTAAGGGAACCTAACATCTCGGATGTAGTATTTTCCAACATTCCTGGCGGGTCGGCCCCTACTTCTCGGTGGGCACATTATATACGTCTATATCGTAATATGACCTAACCTAACCCATCTAGACCCTCGCTGGTAATGTTTTCCAAAATCCCGGTCGTGTCTGCCCGCACTTCTCGGTGGGGACATTATATACGTCTATAACGTTATATATCCTAACCTAAGGGAACCTAACATCTCGGATATAGCATTTTCCAAAATACCTGGCGGGTCGGCCCCTACTTCTCGGTGGGTACATTATATACATCTATATCGTAATATAACCTAACCTAACCCATCTAGTCCCTCGCTGGTAATGTTTTACAAAATCCCGGTCCTGTCGGCCCGTACTTTTCCGTGAGGACATCATATACGTCTATAACTTTATATATCCTAACCTCAGGGAACCTAACATCTCGGATGTAGTATTTTCCAACATTCCTGGCGGGTCGGCCCCTACTTCTCGGTGGGCACATTATATACGTCTATATCGTAATATAACCTAACCTAACCCATCTAGACGCTCGCTGGTAATGTTTTACAAAATCCCGGTCGTGTCTGCCCGTACTTCTCGGTTGGGACATTATATACGTCTATAACGTTATATATCCTAACTTAAAGGAGCCTAACATCTCGGATGTAATATTTTCCAACATTCCTGGCGGGTCGGCCCCTACTTCTCGGTGGGCACATTATATACGTCTATATCGTAATATGACCTAACCTAACCCATCTAGACCCTCGCTGGTAATGTTTTCCAAAATCCCGGTCGTGTCTGCCCGCACTTCTCGGTGGGGACATTATATACGTCTATAACGTTATATATCCTAACCTAAGGGAACCTAACATCTCGGATATAGCATTTTCCAAAATACCTGGCGGGTCGGCCCCTACTTCTCGGTGGGTACATTATATACATCTATATCGTAATATAACCTAACCTAACCCATCTAGTCCCTCGCTGGTAATGTTTTACAAAATCCCGGTCCTGTCGGCCCGTACTTTTCCGTGAGGACATGATATACGTCTATAACTTTATATGTCCTAACCTCAGGGAACCTAACATCTCGGATGTAGTATTTTCCAACATTCCTGGCGGGTCGGCCCCTACTTCTCGGTAGGTACATTATATACATCTATATCGTAATATAACCTAACCTAACCCATCTAGACCCTCGCTGGTAATGTTTTACAAAATCCCGGTCCTGTCGGCCCGTACTTTTCCGTGAGGACATCATATACGTCTATAACTTTATATATCCTAACCTCAGGGAACCTAACATCTCGGATGTAGTATTTTCCAACATTCCTGGCGGGTCGGCCCCTACTTCTCGATGGGCACATTATATACGTCTATATCGTAATATAACCTAACCTCACCCATCTAGACGCTCGCTGGTAATGTTTTACAAAATCCCGGTCGTGTCTGCCCGTACTTCTCGGTTGGGACATTATATACGTCTATAACGTTATATATCCTAACTTAAAGGACCCTAACATCTCGGATGTAATATTTTCCAACATTCCTGGCGGGTCGGCCCCTACTTCTCGGTGGGCACATTATATACGTCTATATCGTAATATAAACTTACCTAACCCATCTAGACCCTCGCTGGTAATGTTTTACAAAATCCCGGTCGTGTCTGCCCGTACTTCTCGGTGGGGACATTATATACGTCTATAACGTTATATATCCTAACCTAAGGGAACCTAACATCTCGGATGTAGTATTTTCCAACTTTCCTGGCGGGTCGGCCCCTACTTCTCGGTGGGCACATTATATACGTCTATATCGTAACATAACCTAACGTAACCCATCTAGACCTTCGCTGGTAATGTTTTACAAAATCCCGGTCGTGTCGGCCCGTACTTTTCCGTGGGGACATCATATACGTCTATAACTTTATATATCCTAACTTAAGGAAACCTAACATCTCGGATGTAGTATTTTCCAACATTCCTGGCGGGTCGGCCCCTACTTCTCGGTGGGCACATTATATACGTCTATAACGTAATATAACCTTACCTAACCCATCTAGACCGTCACTGGTAATGTTTTACAATATCCCGGTCGTGTCGACCCGTACTTCTCGGTGGGGACATTATATACGTCTATAACGTTATATATCCTAACCTAAGGAAACCCAACATCTCCGATGTAGTATTTTCCAACATTCCTGGCGGGTCGGCCCCTACTTCTCGGTGGGCATATTATGTACGTCTATATCGTAATATAACAAAACCTAACCCATCTAGACGCTCGCTGGTAATGTTTTACAAAATCCAGGTCGTGTCTGCCCGTACTTCTCGGTGGGGACATTATATACGTCTATAACGTTATATATCCTAACCTAAGGGAACCTAACATCTCCGATGAAGTATTTTCCACCATTCCTCGCGGGTCGGCCCCTACTTCTCGGTGGGCACATTATATACGTCTATATCGTAATATAACCTAACCTAACCCATCTAGACCCTCGCTGGTAATGTTTTACAAAATCCCGGTCGTGTCTGCCCGTACTTCTCGGTGGGGCATTATATACGTCTATAACGTTATATATCCTAACCTAAGGGAACCTAACATCTCGGATGTAGTATTTTCCAACATTCCTGGCGGGTCGGCCCCTACTTCTCGGTGGGCACATTATATACGTCTATATCGTAATATGACCTAACCTAACCCATCTAGTCCCTCGCTGGTAATGTTTTACAAAATCCCGGTCCTGTCGGCCCGTACTTTTCCGTGAGGACATCATATACGTCTATAACTTTATATATCCTAACCTCAGGGAACCTAACATCTCGGATGTAGTATTTTCCAACATTCCTGGCGGGTCGGCCCCTACTTCTCGGTAGGTACATTATATACATCTATATCGTAATATAACCTAACCGAACCCATCTAGACCCTCGCTGGTAATGTTTTACAAAATCCCGGTCCTGTCGGCCCGTACTTTTCCGTGAGGACATCATATACGTCTATAACTTTATATATCCTAACCTCAGGGAACCTAACATCTCGGATGTAGTATTTTCCAACATTCCTGGCGGGTCGGCCCCTACTTCTCGGTGGGCACATTATATACGTCTATATCGTAATATAACCTAACCTAACCCATCTAGACGCTCGCTGGTAATGTTTTACAAAATCCCGGTCGTGTCTGCCCGTACTTCTCGGTTGGGACATTATATACGTCTATAACGTTATATATCCTAACTTAAAGGAGCCTAACATCTCGGATGTAATATTTTCCAACATTCCTGGCGGGTCGGCCCCTACTTCTCGGTGGGCACATTATATACGTCTATATCGTAATATGACCTAACCTAACCCATCTAGACCCTCGCTGGTAATGTTTTCCAAAATCCCGGTCGTGTCTGCCCGCACTTCTCGGTGGGGACATTATATACGTCTATAACGTTATATATCCTAACCTAAGGGAACCTAACATCTCGGATATAGCATTTTCCAAAATACCTGGCGGGTCGGCCCCTACTTCTCGGTGGGTACATTATATACATCTATATCGTAATATAACCTAACCTAACCCATCTAGTCCCTCGCTGGTAATGTTTTACAAAATCCCGGTCCTGTCGGCCCGTACTTTTCCGTGAGGACATGATATACGTCTATAACTTTATATGTCCTAACCTCAGGGAACCTAACATCTCGGATGTAGTATTTTCCAACATTCCTGGCGGGTCGGCCCCTACTTCTCGGTAGGTACATTATATACATCTATATCGTAATATAACCTAACCTAACCCATCTAGACCCTCGCTGGTAATGTTTTACAAAATCCCGGTCCTGTCGGCCCGTACTTTTCCGTGAGGACATCATATACGTCTATAACTTTATATATCCTAACCTCAGGGAACCTAACATCTCGGATGTAGTATTTTCCAACATTCCTGGCGGGTCGGCCCCTACTTCTCGGTGGGCACATTATATACGTCTATATCGTAATATAACCTAACCTCACCCATCTAGACGCTCGCTGGTAATGTTTTACAAAATCCCGGTCGTGTCTGCCCGTACTTCTCGGTTGGGACATTATATACGTCTATAACGTTATATATCCTAACTTAAAGGAGCCTAACATCTCGGATGTAATATTTTCCAACATTCCTGGCGGGTCGGCCCCTACTTCTCGGTGGGCACATTATATACGTCTATATCGTAATATGACCTAACCTAACCCATCTAGACCCTCGCTGGTAATGTTTTCCAAAATCCCGGTCGTGTCTGCCCGCACTTCTCGGTGGGGACATTATATACGTCTATAACGTTATATATCCTAACCTAAGGGAACCTAACATCTCGGATATAGCATTTTCCAAAATACCTGGCGGGTCGGCCCCTACTTCTCGGTGGGTACATTATATACATCTATATCGTAATATAACCTAACCTAACCCATCTAGTCCCTCGCTGGTAATGTTTTACAAAATCCCGGTCCTGTCGGCCCGTACTTTTCCGTGAGGACATGATATACGTCTATAACTTTATATGTCCTAACCTCAGGGAACCTAACATCTCGGATGTAGTATTTTCCAACATTCCTGGCGGGTCGGCCCCTACTTCTCGGTAGGTACATTATATACATCTATATCGTAATATAACCTAACCTAACCCATCTAGACCCTCGCTGGTAATGTTTTACAAAATCCCGGTCCTGTCGGCCCGTACTTTTCCGTGAGGACATCATATACGTCTATAACTTTATATATCCTAACCTCAGGGAACCTAACATCTCGGATGTAGTATTTTCCAACATTCCTGGCGGGTCGGCCCCTACTTCTCGGTGGGCACATTATATACGTCTATATCGTAATATAACCTAACCTCACCCATCTAGACGCTCGCTGGTAATGTTTTACAAAATCCCGGTCGTGTCTGCCCGTACTTCTCGGTTGGGACATTATATACGTCTATAACGTTATATATCCTAACTTAAAGGACCCTAACATCTCGGATGTAATATTTTCCAACATTCCTGGCGGGTCGGCCCCTACTTCTCGGTGGGCACATTATATACGTCTATATCGTAATATAAACTTACCTAACCCATCTAGACCCTCGCTGGTAATGTTTTACAAAATCCCGGTCGTGTCTGCCCGTACTTCTCGGTGGGGACATTATATACGTCTATAACGTTATATATCCTAACCTAAGGGAACCTAACATCTCCGATGAAGTATTTTCCACCATTCCTCGCGGGTCGGCCCCTACTTCTCGGTGGGCACATTATATACGTCTATATCGTAATATAACCTAACCTAACCCATCTAGACCCTCGCTGGTAATGTTTTACAAAATCCCGGTTGTGTCTGCCCGTACTTCTCGGTGGGGACATTATATACGTCTATAACGTTATATATCCTAACCTAAGGGAACCTAACATCTCGGATGTAGTATTTTCCAACATTCCTGGCGGGTCGGCCCCTACTTCTCGGTGGGCACATTATATACGTCTATATCGTAATATGACCTAACCTAACCCATCTAGACCCTCGCTGGTAACGTTTTACAAAATCCCGGTCGTGTCTGCCCGTACTTCTCGGTGGGGACATTATATACGTCTATAACGTTATATATCCTAACCTAAGGGAACCTAACATCTCCGATGAAGTATTTTCCACCATTCCTCGCGGGTCGGCCCCTACTTCTCGGTGGGCACATTATATACGTCTATATCGTAATATAACCTAACCTAACCCATCTAGACCCTCGCTGGTAATGTTTTACAAAATCCCGGTCGTGTCTGCCCGTACTTCTCGGTGGGGACATTATATACGTCTATAACGCTATATATCCTAACCTAAGGGAACCTAACATCTCGGATGTAGTATTTTCCAACATTCCTGGCGGGTCGGCCCCTACTTCTCGGTGGGCACATTATATACGTCTATATCGTAATATGACCTAACCTAACCCATCTAGAACCTCGCTGGTAATGTTTTCCAAAATCCCGGTCGTGTCTGCCCGCACTTCTCGGTGGGGACATTATATACGTCTATAACGTTATATATCCTAACCTAAGGGAACCTAACATCTCGGATATAGCATTTTCCAAAATACCTGGCGTGTCGGCCCCTACTTCTCGGTGGGTACATTATATACATCTATATCGTAATATAACCTAACCTAACCCATCTAGTCCCCCGCTGGTAATGTTTTACAAAATCCCGGTCCTGTCGGCCCGTACTTTTACGTGAGGACATCATATACGTCTATAACTTTATATATCCTAACCTCAGGGAACCTAACATCTCGGATGTAGTATTTTCCAACATTCCTGGCGGGTCGACCCCTACTTCTCGGTGGGCACATTATATACGTCTATATCGTAACATAACCTAACCTAACCCATCTAGACCCTCGCTGGTAATGTTTTACAAAATCCCGGTCGTGTCGGCCCGTACTTTTCCGTGGGGACATCATATACGTCTATAATTTTATATATCCTAACTTAAGGAAACCTAACATCTCGGATGTAGTATTTTCCAACATTCCTGGCGGGTCGGCCCCTACTTCTCGGTGGGTACATTATATACGTCTATATCGTAATATAACCTTACCTAACCCATCTAGACCCTCGCTGGTAATGTTTTACAAAATTCAGGTCGTGTCTGCCCGTACTTCTCGGTGGGGACATTATATACGTCTATAACGTTATATATCCTAACCTAAGGGAAACTGACATCTCGGATGTAGTATTTTCCAACATTCCTGGCGGGTCGGCCCCTACTTCTCGGTGGGCACATTATATACGTCTATAACGTAATATAACCTTACCTAACCCATCTAGACCGTCACTGGTAATGTTTTACAAAATCCCGGTCGTGTCGACCCGTACTTCTCGGTGGGGACATTATATACGTCTATAACGTTATATATCCTAACCTAAGGGAACCTAACATCTCCGATGTAGTATTTTCCAACATTCCTGGCGGGTCGGCCCCTACTTCTCGGTGGGCACATTATGTACGTCTATATCGTAATATAACCTAACCTAACCCATCGAGACCCTCGCTGGTAATGTTTTACAGAATCCCGGTCGAGTCGTCCCGTACGTCTCGGTGCGGACATTATATACGTCTATAACGTTATATATCCTAACTTAAAAGAACCTAACATCTCGGATGTAGTATTTTCCAACATTCCTGGCGGGTCGACCCCTACTTCTCGGTGGGCACATTATATACGTCTATATCGTAACATAACCTAACCTAACCCATCTAGACCCTCGCTGGTAATGTTTTACAAAATCCCGGTCGTGTCGGCCCGTACTTTTCCGTGGGGACATCATATACGTCTATAACTTTATATATCCTAACTTAAGGAAACCTAACATCTCGGATGTAGTATTTTCCAACATTCCTGGCGGGTCGGCCCCTACTTCTCGGTGGGCACATTATATACGTCTATAACGTAATATAACCTTACCTAACCCATCTAGACCGTCACTGGTAATGTTTTACAATATCCCGGTCGTGTCGACCCGTACTTCTCGGTGGGGACATTATATACGTCTATAACGTTATATATCCTAACCTAAGGGAACCCAACATCTCCGATGTACTATTTTCCAACATTCCTGGCGGGTCGGCCCCTACTTCTCGGTGGGCATATTATGTACGTCTATATCGTAATATAACAAAACCTAACCCATCTAGACGCTCGCTGGTAATGTTTTACAAAATCCAGGTCGTGTCTGCCCGTACTTCTCGGTGGGGACATTATATACGTCTATAACGTTATATATCCTAACCTAAGGGAACCTAACATCTCGGATGTAGTATTTTCCAACATTCCTGGCGGGTCGGCCCCTACTTCTCGGTGGGCACATTATATACGTCTATATCGTAATATGACCTAACCTAACCCATCTAGACCCTCGCTGGTAATGTTTTCCAAAATCCCGGTCGTGTCTGCCCGCACTTCTCGGTGGGGACATTATATACGTCTATAACGTTATATATCCTAACCTAAGGGAACCTAACATCTCGGATATAGCATTTTCCAAAATACCTGGCGGGTCGGCCCCTACTTCTCGGTGGGTACATTATATACATCTATATCGTAATATAACCTAACCTAACCCATCTAGTCCCTCGCTGGTAATGTTTTACAAAATCCCGGTCCTGTCGGCCCGTACTTTTCCGTGAGGACAGGATATACGTCTATAACTTTATATGTCCTAACCTCAGGGAACCTAACATCTCGGATGTAGTATTTTCCAACATTCCTGGCGGGTCGGCCCCTACTTCTCGGTAGGTACATTATATACATCTATATCGTAATATAACCTAACCGAACCCATCTAGACCCTCGCTGGTAATGTTTTACAAAATCCCGGTCCTGTCGGCCCGTACTTTTCCGTGAGGACATCATATACGTCTATAACTTTATATATCCTAACCTCAGGGAACCTAACATCTCGGATGTAGTATTTTCCAACATTCCTGGCGGGTCGGCCCCTACTTCTCGGTGGGCACATTATATACGTCTATATCGTAATATAACCTAACCTAACCCATCTAGACGCTCGCTGGTAATGTTTTACAAAATCCCGGTCGTGTCTGCCCGTACTTCTCGGTTGGGACATTATATACGTCTATAACGTTATATATCCTAACTTAAAGGAGCCTAACATCTCGGATGTAATATTTTCCAACATTCCTGGCGGGTCGGCCCCTACTTCTCGGTGGGCACATTATATACGTCTATATCGTAATATGACCTAACCTAACCCATCTAGACCCTCGCTGGTAATGTTTTCCAAAATCCCGGTCGTGTCTGCCCGCACTTCTCGGTGGGGACATTATATACGTCTATAACGTTATATATCCTAACCTAAGGGAACCTAACATCTCGGATATAGCATTTTCCAAAATACCTGGCGGGTCGGCCCCTACTTCTCGTTGGGTACATTATATACATCTATATCGTAATATAACCTAACCTAACCCATCTAGTCCCTCGCTGGTAATGTTTTACAAAATCCCGGTCGTGTCTGCCCGTACTTCTCGGTGGGGACATTATATACGTCTATAACGTTATATATCCTAACCTAAGGGAACCCAACATCTCCGATGTAGTATTTTCCAACATTCCTGGCGGGTCGGCCCCTACTTCTCGGTGGGCACATTATGTACGTCTATATCGTAATATAACAAAACCTAACCCATCTAGACGCTCGCTGGTAATGTTTTACAAAATCCAGGTCGTGTCTGCCCGTACTTCTCGGTGGGGACATTATATACGTCTATAACGTTATATATCCTAACCTAAGGGAACCTAACATCTCCGATGAAGTATTTTCCACCATTCCTCGCGGGTCGGCCCCTACTTCTCGGTGGGCACATTATATACGTCTATATCGTAATATAACCTAACCTAACCCATCTAGACCTTCGCTGGTAATGTTTTACAAAATCCCGGTCGTGTCGGCCCGTACTTTTCCGTGGGGACATCATATACGTCTATAACCTTATATATCCTAACTTAAGGAAACCTAACATCTCGGATGTAGTATTTTCCAACATTCCTGGCGGGTCGGCCCCTACTTCTCGGTGGGTACATTATATACGTCTATATCGTAATATGACCTAACATAACCCATCTAGACCTTCGCTGGTAATGTTTTCCAAAATCCCGGTCGTGTCTGCCCGCACTTCTCGGTGGGGACATTATATACGTCTATAACGTTATATATCCTAACCTAAGGGAACCTAACATCTCGGATATAGCATTTTCCAAAATACCTGGCGGGTCGGCCCCTACTTCTCGGTGGGTACATTATATACATCTATATCGTAATATAACCTAACCTAACCCATCTAGTCCCTCGCTGGTAATGTTCTACAAAATCCCGGTCCTGTCGGCCCGTACTTTTCCGTGAGGATATGATATACGTCTATAACTTTATATGTCCTAACCTCAGGGAACCTAACATCTCGGATGTAGTATTTTCCAACATTCCTGGCGGGTCGGCCCCTACTTCTCGGTGGGCACATTATATACGTCTATATCGTAACATAACCTAACCTAACCCATCTAGACCTTCGCTGGTAATGTTTTACAAAATCCCGGTCGTGTCGGCCCGTACTTTTCCGTGGGCACATCATATACGTCTATAACTTTATATATCCTAACTTAAGGAAACCTAACATCTCGGATGTAGTATTTTCCAACATTCCTGGCGGGTCGGCCCCTACTTCTCAGTGGGTACATTATATACGTCTATATCGTAATATAACCTTACCTAACCCATCTAGACCCTCGCTGGTAATGTTTTACAAAATTCAGGTCGTGTCTGCCCGTACTTCTCGGTGGGGACATTATATACGTCTATAACGTTATATATCCTAACCTAAGAGAAACTGACATCTCGGATGTAGTATTTTCCAACATTCCTGGCGGGTCGGCCCCTACTTCTCGGTGGGCACATTATATACGTCTATAACGTAATATAACCTTACCTAACCCATCTAGACCGTCACTGGTAATGTTTTACAAAATCCCGGTCGTGTCGACCCGTACTTCTCGGTGGGGACATTATATACGTCTATAACTTTATATGTCCTAACCTCAGGGAACCTAACATCTCGGATGTAGTATTTTCCAACATTCCTGGCGGGTCGGCCCCTACTTCTCGGTAGGTACATTATATACATCTATATCGTAATATAACCTAACCGAACCCATCTAGACCCTCGCTGGTAATGTTTTACAAAATCCCGGTCGTGTCTGCCCGTACTTCTCGGTGGGGACACTATATACGTCTATAACGTTATATATCCTAACCTAAGGGAACCTAACATCTCGGATGTAGTATTTTCCAACATTCCTGGCGGGTCGGCCCCTACTTCTCGGTGGGCACATTATGTACGTCTATATCGTAATATAACCTAACCTAACCCATCTAGACGCTCGCTGGTAATGTTTTACAAAATCCCGGTCGTGTCTGCCCGTACTTCTCGGTGGAGACATTATATATGTCTGTAACGTTATATATCCTAACCTAAGGGAACCTAACATCTCCGATGTAGTATTTTCCACCATGCCTCGCGGGTCGGCCCCTACTTCTCGGTGGGCACATTATATATGTCTATATCGTAATATAAACTTACCTAACCCATCTGGACCCTCGCTGGTAATGTTTTACAAAATCCCGGTCGTGTCTGCCCGTACTTCTCGGTGGGGACATTATATACGTCTATAACGTTACATATCCTAACCTAAGGGAACCTAACATCTCGGATGTAGTATTTTCCAAATTTCCTGGCGGGTTGGCCCCTACTTCTCGGTGGGCACATTACATACATCTATAACGCAATCTAACCTAACCTAACCCACCTAGACCCTCGCTGGTACTGTTTCACCGAATCCCGTTCATTTCTTCCCGTACGTCTAGGTGCGGACATTATATACGTCTATAAATTTATATATCCTAACCTAAGGGAACCTAACATCTCGGATGTAGTATTTTCCAACATTCCTGGCGGGTCGGCCCCTACTTCTCGGTGGGCACATTATGTACGTCTATATCGTAATATAACCTAACCTAACCCATCTAGCCCCTAGCTGGGAATGTTTTACAGAATCCCCGTCGTGTCGTCCCGTAAGTCTCGGTGCGGACATTATATACGTCTATAACGTTATATATCCTAACCTAAGGGAACCTAACATCTCGGATGTAGTATTTTCCAACATTCCTGTCGGGTCGGCCCCTACTTCTCAGTGTGCAAATTATATACGTCTATATCGTAATATAACCTAACCTAATCCAGCTAGACCCTCGCTGGTAATGTTTTTACAAAATCCCGGTCGTGTCGGCCCGTACTTCTCGGTGGGGACATTATATACGTCTATAACGTTATATATCCTAACCTAAGGGAACCTAACATCTCGGCTGTAGTATTTTCCAACATTCCTGGCGGGTCGGCACCTACTTCTCGGTGGGCACATTATATACGTCTATATCGTAATATAAACTTACCTAACCCATCTAGACCCTCGCTGGTAATGTTTTACAAAATCTCGGTCGTGTCTGCCCGTACTTCTCGGTGGGGACATTATATACGTCTATAACGTTACATATCCTAACCTAAGGGAACCTAACTTCTCGGATGTAGTATTTTCCAAAATTCCTGGCGGGTTGGCCCCTACTTCTCGGTGGGCACATTACATACATCTATAACGCAATCTAACCTAACCTAACCCACCTAGACCCTCGCTCGTAATGTTTCACAGAATCCCGTTCATTTCTTCCCGTACGTCTAGGTGCGGACATTATATACGTCTATAAATTTATATATCCTAACCTAAGGGAACCTAACATCTCGGATGTAGTATTTTCCAACATTCTTGGCGGGTCGGCCCCTACTTCTCGGTGGGCACATTATGTACGTCTATATCGTAATATAACCTAACCGAACCCATCTAGACCCTCGCTGGTAATGTTTTACAAAATCCCGGTCCTGTCGGCCCGTACTTTTCCGTGAGGACATCATATACGTCTATAACTTTATATATCCTAACCTCAGGGAACCTAACATCTCGGATGTAGTATTTTCCAACATTCCTGGCGGGTCGGCCCCTACTTCTCGGTGGGCACATTATATACGTCTATATCGTAATATAACCTAACCTAACCCATCTAGACGCTCGCTGGTAATGTTTTACAAAATCCCTGTCGTGTCTGCCCGTACTTCTCGGTTGGGACATTATATACGTCTATAACGTTATATATCCTAACTTAAAGGAGCCTAACATCTCGGATGTAATATTTTCCAACATTCCTGGCGGGTCGGCCCCTACTTCTCGGTGGGCACATTATATACGTCTATATCGTAATATGACCTAACCTAACCCATCTAGACCCTCGCTGGTACTGTTTTCCAAAATCCCGGTCGTGTCTGCCCGCACTTCTCGGTGGGGACATTATATACGTCTATAACGTTATATATCCTAACCTAAGGGAACCTAACATCTCGGATATAGCATTTTCCAAAATACCTGGCGGGTCGGCCCCTACTTCTCGGTGGGCACATTATGTACGTCTATATCGTAATATAACCAAACCTAACCCATCTAGACGCTCGCTGGTAATGTTTTACGCAATCCAGGTCGTGTCTGCCCGTACTTCTCGGTGGGGACACTATATACGTCTATAACGTTATATATCCTAACCTAAGGGAACCTAACATCTCGGATGTAGTATTTTCCAACATTCCTGGCGGGTCGGCCCCTACTTCTCGGTGGGCACATTATGTACGTCTATATCGTAATATAACCTAACCTAACCCATCTAGACGCTCGCTGGTAATGTTTTACAAAATCCCGGTCGTGTCTGCCCGTACTTCTCGGTGGAGACATTATATATGTCTGTAACGTTATATATCCTAACCTAAGGGAACCTAACATCTCCGATGTAGTATTTTCCACCATGCCTCGCTGGTCGGCCCCTACTTCTCGGTGGGCACATTATATATGTCTATATCGTAATATAAACTTACCTAACCCATCTGGACCCTCGCTGGTAATGTTTTACAAAATCCCGGTCGTGTCTGCCCGTACTTCTCGGTGGGGACATTATATACGTCTATAACGTTACATATCCTAACCTAAGGGAACCTAACATCTCGGATGTAGTATTTTCCAAATTTCCTGGCGGGTTGGCCCCTACTTCTCGGTGGGCACATTACATACATCTATAACGCAATCTAACCTAACCTAACCCACCTAGACCCTCGCTGGTAATGTTTCACCGAATCCCGTTCATTTCTTCCCGTACGTCTAGGTGCGGACATTATATACGTCTATAAATTTATATATCCTAACCTAAGGGAACCTAACATCTCGGATGTAGTATTTTCCAACATTCCTGGCGGGTCGGCCCCTACTTCTCGGTGGGCACATTATGTACGTCTATATCGTAATATAACCTAACCTAACCCATCTAGCCCCTAGCTGGGAATGTTTTACAGAATCCCCGTCGTGTCGTCCCGTAAGTCTCGGTGCGGACATTATATACGTCTATAACGTTATATATCCTAACCTAAGGGAACCTAACATCTCGGATGTAGTATTTTCCAACATTCCTGTCGGGTCGGCCCCTACTTCTCAGTGTGCAAATTATATACGTCTATATCGTAATATAACCTAACCTAATCCAGCTAGACCCTCGCTGGTAATGTTTTACAAAATCCCGGTCGTGTCGGCCCGTACTTCTCGTTGGGGACATTATATACGTCTATAACGTTATATATCCTAACCTAAGGGAACCTAACATCTCGGCTGTAGTATTTTCCAACATTCCTGGCGGGTCGGCACCTACTTCTCGGTGGGCACATTATATACGTCTATATCGTAATATAAACTTACCTAACCCATCTAGACCCTCGCTGGTAATGTTTTACAAAATCTCGGTCGTGTCTGCCCGTACTTCTCGGTGGGGACATTATATACGTCTATAACGTTACATATCCTAACCTAAGGGAACCTAACTTCTCGGATGTAGTATTTTCCAAAATTCCTGGCGGGTTGGCCCCTACTTCTCGGTGGGCACATTACATACATCTATAACGCAATCTAACCTAACCTAACCCACCTAGACCCTCGCTGGTAATGTTTCACAGAATCCCGTTCATTTCTTCCCGTACGTCTAGGTGCGGACATTATATACGTCTATAAATTTATATATCCTAACCTAAGGGAACCTAACATCTCCGATGTAGTATTTTCCACCATTCCTCGCGGGTCGGCCCCTACTTCTCGGTGGGCACATTACATACATCTATAACGCAATCTAACCTAACCTAACCCACCTAGACCCTCGCTGGTAATGTTTTACAAAATCCCGGTCGTGTCTGCCCGTACTTCTCGGTTGGGACATTATATACGTCTATAACGTTACATATCCTAACCTAAGGGAACCTAACATCTCGGATGTAGTATTTTCCAAAATTCCTGGCGGGTTTGCCCCTACTTCTCGGTGGGCACATTACATACATCTATAACGCAATCTAACCTAACCTAACCCACCTAGACCCTCGCTGGTAATGTTTCACAGAATCCCGTTCATTTCTTCCCGTACGTCTAGGTGCGGACATTATATACGTCTATAAATTTATATATCCTAACCTAAGGGAACCTAACATCTCGGATGTAGTATTTTCCAACATTCCTGGCGGGTCGGCCCCTACTTCTCGGTGGGCACATTATGTACGTCTATATCGTAATATAACCTAACCTAACCCATCTAGCCCCTAGCTGGGAATGTTTTACAGAATCCCCGTCGTGTCGTCCCGTACGTCTCGGTGCGGACATTATATACGTCTATAACGTTATATATCCTAACCTAAGGGAACCTAACATCTCGGATGTAGTATTTTCCAACATTCCTGTCGGGTCGGCCCCTACTTCTCAGTGTGCACATTATATACGTCTATATCGTAATATAACCTAACCTAACCCAGCTAGACCCTCGCTGGTAATGTTTTACAAAATCCCGGTCGTGTCGGCCCGTACTTCTCGGTGGGGACATTATATACGTCTATAACGTTATATATCCTAACCTAAGGGAACCTAACATCTCGGCTGTAGTATTTCACAACATTCCTGGCGGGTCAGCCCCTACTTCTCGGTGGGCACATTATTTACGTCTATATCGTAATATAACCTAACCTAACCCATCGAGACCCTCGCTGGTAATGTTTTACAGAATCCCGGTCGTGTCGTCCCGTGCGTCTCGGTGCGGACATTATATATGTCTATAACGTTATATATCCTAACTTAAAGGAACCTAACATCTCGGATGTAGTATTTTCCAACATTGCTGGCGGGTCGGCCCCTACTTCTCGGTGGGCACATTATATACTTCTATATCGTAATATAACCTAACCTAACCCACCTAGACCCTCGCTGGTAATGTTTTACAAAATCCCGGTCGTGTCTGCCCGTACTTCTCGGTGGTGACATTATATACGTCTATAACGTTATATCCCCTAACCTAAGGGAACCTAACATCTCCGATGTAGTATTTTCCACCATTCCTCGCGGGTCCTCCCCTACTTCTCGGTGGGCACATTATATACGTCTATATCGTAATATAACCTAACATAACCCATCTAGACCTTCGCTGGTAATGTTTTACAAAATCCCGGTCGTGTCGACCCGTACTTCTCGGTGGGGACATTATATACGTCTATAACGTTATATATCCTAACCTAAGGGAACCCAACATCTCCGATGTAGTATTTTCCAACATTCCTGGCGGGTCGGCCCCTACTTCTCGGTGGGCACATTATGTACGTCTATATCGTAATATAACAAAACCTAACCCATCGAGACCCTCGCTGGTAATGTTTTACAGAATCCCGGTCGTGTCGTCCCGTACGTCTCGGTGCGGACATTATATATGTCTATAACGTTATATATCCTAACTTAAAGGAACCTAACATCTCGGATGTAGTATTTTCCAACATTGCTGGCGGGTCGGCCCCTACTTCTCGGTGGGCACATTATATACTTCTATATCGTAATATAACCTAACCTAACCCACCTAGACCCTCGCTGGTAATGTTTTACAAAATCCCGGTCGTGTGTGCCCGTACTTCTCGGTGGTGACATTATATACGTCTATAACGTTATATATCCTAACCTAAGGGAACCTAACATCTCCGATGTAGTATTTTCCACCATTCCTCGCGGGTCCTCCCCTACTTCTCGGTGGGCACATTATATACGTCTATATCGTAATATAACCTAACCTAACCCATCTAGACCTTCGCTGGTAATGTTTTACAAAATCCCGGTCGTGTCGACCCGTACTTCTCGGTGGGGACATTATATACGTCTATAACGTTATATATCCTAACCTAAGGGAACCCAACATCTCCGACGTAGTATTTTCCAACATTCCTGGCGGGTCGGCCCCTACTTCTCGGTGGGCACATTATGTACGTCTATATCGGAATATAACCAAACCTAACCCATCTAGACGCTCGCTGGTAATGTTTTACAAAATCCAGGTCGTGTCTGCCCGTACTTCTCGTTGGGGACATTATATACGTCTATAACGTTATATATCCTAACCTAACGGAACCTAACATCTCCGATGAAGTATTTTCCACCATTCCTCGCGGGTCGGCCCCTACTTCTCGGTGGGCACATTATATACGTCTATATCGTAATATAACCTAACCTAACCCATCTAGACCCTCGCTGGTAATGTTTTACAAAATCCCGTTCATTTCTTCCCGTACGTCTAGGTGCGGACATTATATACGTCTATAAATTTATATATCCTAACCTAAGGGAACCTAACATCTCGGATGTAGTATTTTCCAACATTCCTGGCGGGTCGGCCCCTACTTCTCGGTGGGCACATTATGTACGTCTATATCGTAATATAACCTAACCTAACCCATCTAGCCCCTAGCTGGGAATGTTTTACAGAATCCCCGTCGTGTCGTCCCGTACGTCTCGGTGCGGACATTATATACGTCTATAACGTTATATATCCTAACCTAAGGGAACCTAACATCTCGGATGTAGTATTTTCCAACATTCCTGTCGGGTCGGCCCCTACTTCTCAGTGTGCACATTATATACGTCTATATCGTAATATAACCTAACCTAACCCAGCTAGACCCTCGCTGGTAATGTTTTACGAAATCCCGGTCGTGTCGGCCCGTACTTCTCGGTGGGGACATTATATACGTCTATAACGTTATATATCCTAACCTAAGGGAACCTAACATCTCGGCTGTAGTATTTCACAACATTCCTGGCGGGTCGGCCCCTACTTCTCGGTGGGCACATTATTTACGTCTATATCGTAATATAACCTAACCTAACCCATCGAGACCCTCGCTGGTAATGTTTTACAGAATCCCGGTCGTGTCGTCCCGTACGTCTCGGTGCGGACATTATATACGTCTATAACGTTATATATCCTTACCTAAGGGAACCTAACATCTCGGATGTAGTATTTTCCAACATTGCTGGCGGGTCGGCCCCTACTTCTCGGTGGGCACATTATATACTTCTATATCGTAATATAACCTAACCTAACCCACCTAGACCCTCGCTGGTAATGTTTTAAAAAATCCCGGTCGTGTCGACCCGTACTTCTCGGTGGGGACATTATATACGTCTATAACGTTATATATCCTAACCTAAGGGAACCCAACATCTCCGACGTAGTATTTTCCAACATTCGTGGCGGGTCGGCCCCTACTTCTCAGTGTGCACATTATATACGTCTATATCGTAATATAACCTAACCTAACCCAGCTAGACCCTCGCTGGTAATGTTTTACAAAATCCCGGTCGTGTCGGCCCGTACTTCTCGGTGGGGACATTATATACGTCTATAACGTTATATATCCTAACCTAAGGGAACCTAACATCTCGGCTGTAGTATTTCACAACATTCCTGGCGGGTCAGCCCCTACTTCTCGGTGGGCACATTATTTACGTCTATATCGTAATATAACCTAACCTAACCCATCGAGACCCTCGCTGGTAATGTTTTACAGAATCCCGGTCGTGTCGTCCCGTGCGTCTCGGTGCGGACATTATATATGTCTATAACGTTATATATCCTAACTTAAAGGAACCTAACATCTCGGATGTAGTATTTTCCAACATTGCTGGCGGGTCGGCCCCTACTTCTCGGTGGGCACATTATATACTTCTATATCGTAATATAACCTAACCTAACCCACCTAGACCCTCGCTGGTAATGTTTTACAAAATCCCGGTCGTGTCTGCCCGTACTTCTCGGTGGTGACATTATATACGTCTATAACGTTATATCCCCTAACCTAAGGGAACCTAACATCTCCGATGTAGTATTTTCCACCATTCCTCGCGGGTCCTCCCCTACTTCTCGGTGGGCACATTATATACGTCTATATCGTAATATAACCTAACATAACCCATCTAGACCTTCGCTGGTAATGTTTTACAAAATCCCGGTCGTGTCGACCCGTACTTCTCGGTGGGGACATTATATACGTCTATAACGTTATATATCCTAACCTAAGGGAACCCAACATCTCCGATGTAGTATTTTCCAACATTCCTGGCGGGTCGGCCCCTACTTCTCGGTGGGCACATTATGTACGTCTATATCGTAATATAACCTAACCTAATCCAGCTAGACCCTCGCTGGTAATGTTTTTACAAAATCCCGGTCGTGTCGGCCCGTACTTCTCGGTGGGGACATTATATACGTCTATAACGTTATATATCCTAACCTAAGGGAACCTAACATCTCGGCTGTAGTATTTTCCAACATTCCTGGCGGGTCGGCACCTACTTCTCGGTGGGCACATTATATACGTCTATATCGTAATATAAACTTACCTAACCCATCTAGACCCTCGCTGGTAATGTTTTACAAAATCTCGGTCGTGTCTGCCCGTACTTCTCGGTGGGGACATTATATACGTCTATAACGTTACATATCCTAACCTAAGGGAACCTAACTTCTCGGATGTAGTATTTTCCAAAATTCCTGGCGGGTTGGCCCCTACTTCTCGGTGGGCACATTACATACATCTATAACGCAATCTAACCTAACCTAACCCACCTAGACCCTCGCTCGTAATGTTTCACAGAATCCCGTTCATTTCTTCCCGTACGTCTAGGTGCGGACATTATATACGTCTATAAATTTATATATCCTAACCTAAGGGAACCTAACATCTCGGATGTAGTATTTTCCAACATTCTTGGCGGGTCGGCCCCTACTTCTCGGTGGGCACATTATGTACGTCTATATCGTAATATAACCTAACCGAACCCATCTAGACCCTCGCTGGTAATGTTTTACAAAATCCCGGTCCTGTCGGCCCGTACTTTTCCGTGAGGACATCATATACGTCTATAACTTTATATATCCTAACCTCAGGGAACCTAACATCTCGGATGTAGTATTTTCCAACATTCCTGGCGGGTCGGCCCCTACTTCTCGGTGGGCACATTATATACGTCTATATCGTAATATAACCTAACCTAACCCATCTAGACGCTCGCTGGTAATGTTTTACAAAATCCCTGTCGTGTCTGCCCGTACTTCTCGGTTGGGACATTATATACGTCTATAACGTTATATATCCTAACTTAAAGGAGCCTAACATCTCGGATGTAATATTTTCCAACATTCCTGGCGGGTCGGCCCCTACTTCTCGGTGGGCACATTATATACGTCTATATCGTAATATGACCTAACCTAACCCATCTAGACCCTCGCTGGTACTGTTTTCCAAAATCCCGGTCGTGTCTGCCCGCACTTCTCGGTGGGGACATTATATACGTCTATAACGTTATATATCCTAACCTAAGGGAACCTAACATCTCGGATATAGCATTTTCCAAAATACCTGGCGGGTCGGCCCCTACTTCTCGGTGGGCACATTATGTACGTCTATATCGTAATATAACCAAACCTAACCCATCTAGACGCTCGCTGGTAATGTTTTACGCAATCCAGGTCGTGTCTGCCCGTACTTCTCGGTGGGGACACTATATACGTCTATAACGTTATATATCCTAACCTAAGGGAACCTAACATCTCGGATGTAGTATTTTCCAACATTCCTGGCGGGTCGGCCCCTACTTCTCGGTGGGCACATTATGTACGTCTATATCGTAATATAACCTAACCTAACCCATCTAGACGCTCGCTGGTAATGTTTTACAAAATCCCGGTCGTGTCTGCCCGTACTTCTCGGTGGAGACATTATATATGTCTGTAACGTTATATATCCTAACCTAAGGGAACCTAACATCTCCGATGTAGTATTTTCCACCATGCCTCGCTGGTCGGCCCCTACTTCTCGGTGGGCACATTATATATGTCTATATCGTAATATAAACTTACCTAACCCATCTGGACCCTCGCTGGTAATGTTTTACAAAATCCCGGTCGTGTCTGCCCGTACTTCTCGGTGGGGACATTATATACGTCTATAACGTTACATATCCTAACCTAAGGGAACCTAACATCTCGGATGTAGTATTTTCCAAATTTCCTGGCGGGTTGGCCCCTACTTCTCGGTGGGCACATTACATACATCTATAACGCAATCTAACCTAACCTAACCCACCTAGACCCTCGCTGGTAATGTTTCACCGAATCCCGTTCATTTCTTCCCGTACGTCTAGGTGCGGACATTATATACGTCTATAAATTTATATATCCTAACCTAAGGGAACCTAACATCTCGGATGTAGTATTTTCCAACATTCCTGGCGGGTCGGCCCCTACTTCTCGGTGGGCACATTATGTACGTCTATATCGTAATATAACCTAACCTAACCCATCTAGCCCCTAGCTGGGAATGTTTTACAGAATCCCCGTCGTGTCGTCCCGTAAGTCTCGGTGCGGACATTATATACGTCTATAACGTTATATATCCTAACCTAAGGGAACCTAACATCTCGGATGTAGTATTTTCCAACATTCCTGTCGGGTCGGCCCCTACTTCTCAGTGTGCAAATTATATACGTCTATATCGTAATATAACCTAACCTAATCCAGCTAGACCCTCGCTGGTAATGTTTTACAAAATCCCGGTCGTGTCGGCCCGTACTTCTCGTTGGGGACATTATATACGTCTATAACGTTATATATCCTAACCTAAGGGAACCTAACATCTCGGCTGTAGTATTTTCCAACATTCCTGGCGGGTCGGCACCTACTTCTCGGTGGGCACATTATATACGTCTATATCGTAATATAAACTTACCTAACCCATCTAGACCCTCGCTGGTAATGTTTTACAAAATCTCGGTCGTGTCTGCCCGTACTTCTCGGTGGGGACATTATATACGTCTATAACGTTACATATCCTAACCTAAGGGAACCTAACTTCTCGGATGTAGTATTTTCCAAAATTCCTGGCGGGTTGGCCCCTACTTCTCGGTGGGCACATTACATACATCTATAACGCAATCTAACCTAACCTAACCCACCTAGACCCTCGCTGGTAATGTTTCACAGAATCCCGTTCATTTCTTCCCGTACGTCTAGGTGCGGACATTATATACGTCTATAAATTTATATATCCTAACCTAAGGGAACCTAACATCTCCGATGTAGTATTTTCCACCATTCCTCGCGGGTCGGCCCCTACTTCTCGGTGGGCACATTACATACATCTATAACGCAATCTAACCTAACCTAACCCACCTAGACCCTCGCTGGTAATGTTTTACAAAATCCCGGTCGTGTCTGCCCGTACTTCTCGGTTGGGACATTATATACGTCTATAACGTTACATATCCTAACCTAAGGGAACCTAACATCTCGGATGTAGTATTTTCCAAAATTCCTGGCGGGTTTGCCCCTACTTCTCGGTGGGCACATTACATACATCTATAACGCAATCTAACCTAACCTAACCCACCTAGACCCTCGCTGGTAATGTTTCACAGAATCCCGTTCATTTCTTCCCGTACGTCTAGGTGCGGACATTATATACGTCTATAAATTTATATATCCTAACCTAAGGGAACCTAACATCTCGGATGTAGTATTTTCCAACATTCCTGGCGGGTCGGCCCCTACTTCTCGGTGGGCACATTATGTACGTCTATATCGTAATATAACCTAACCTAACCCATCTAGCCCCTAGCTGGGAATGTTTTACAGAATCCCCGTCGTGTCGTCCCGTACGTCTCGGTGCGGACATTATATACGTCTATAACGTTATATATCCTAACCTAAGGGAACCTAACATCTCGGATGTAGTATTTTCCAACATTCCTGTCGGGTCGGCCCCTACTTCTCAGTGTGCACATTATATACGTCTATATCGTAATATAACCTAACCTAACCCAGCTAGACCCTCGCTGGTAATGTTTTACAAAATCCCGGTCGTGTCGGCCCGTACTTCTCGGTGGGGACATTATATACGTCTATAACGTTATATATCCTAACCTAAGGGAACCTAACATCTCGGCTGTAGTATTTCACAACATTCCTGGCGGGTCAGCCCCTACTTCTCGGTGGGCACATTATTTACGTCTATATCGTAATATAACCTAACCTAACCCATCGAGACCCTCGCTGGTAATGTTTTACAGAATCCCGGTCGTGTCGTCCCGTGCGTCTCGGTGCGGACATTATATATGTCTATAACGTTATATATCCTAACTTAAAGGAACCTAACATCTCGGATGTAGTATTTTCCAACATTGCTGGCGGGTCGGCCCCTACTTCTCGGTGGGCACATTATATACTTCTATATCGTAATATAACCTAACCTAACCCACCTAGACCCTCGCTGGTAATGTTTTACAAAATCCCGGTCGTGTCTGCCCGTACTTCTCGGTGGTGACATTATATACGTCTATAACGTTATATCCCCTAACCTAAGGGAACCTAACATCTCCGATGTAGTATTTTCCACCATTCCTCGCGGGTCCTCCCCTACTTCTCGGTGGGCACATTATATACGTCTATATCGTAATATAACCTAACATAACCCATCTAGACCTTCGCTGGTAATGTTTTACAAAATCCCGGTCGTGTCGACCCGTACTTCTCGGTGGGGACATTATATACGTCTATAACGTTATATATCCTAACCTAAGGGAACCCAACATCTCCGATGTAGTATTTTCCAACATTCCTGGCGGGTCGGCCCCTACTTCTCGGTGGGCACATTATGTACGTCTATATCGTAATATAACAAAACCTAACCCATCGAGACCCTCGCTGGTAATGTTTTACAGAATCCCGGTCGTGTCGTCCCGTACGTCTCGGTGCGGACATTATATATGTCTATAACGTTATATATCCTAACTTAAAGGAACCTAACATCTCGGATGTAGTATTTTCCAACATTGCTGGCGGGTCGGCCCCTACTTCTCGGTGGGCACATTATATACTTCTATATCGTAATATAACCTAACCTAACCCACCTAGACCCTCGCTGGTAATGTTTTACAAAATCCCGGTCGTGTGTGCCCGTACTTCTCGGTGGTGACATTATATACGTCTATAACGTTATATATCCTAACCTAAGGGAACCTAACATCTCCGATGTAGTATTTTCCACCATTCCTCGCGGGTCCTCCCCTACTTCTCGGTGGGCACATTATATACGTCTATATCGTAATATAACCTAACCTAACCCATCTAGACCTTCGCTGGTAATGTTTTACAAAATCCCGGTCGTGTCGACCCGTACTTCTCGGTGGGGACATTATATACGTCTATAACGTTATATATCCTAACCTAAGGGAACCCAACATCTCCGACGTAGTATTTTCCAACATTCCTGGCGGGTCGGCCCCTACTTCTCGGTGGGCACATTATGTACGTCTATATCGGAATATAACCAAACCTAACCCATCTAGACGCTCGCTGGTAATGTTTTACAAAATCCAGGTCGTGTCTGCCCGTACTTCTCGTTGGGGACATTATATACGTCTATAACGTTATATATCCTAACCTAACGGAACCTAACATCTCCGATGAAGTATTTTCCACCATTCCTCGCGGGTCGGCCCCTACTTCTCGGTGGGCACATTATATACGTCTATATCGTAATATAACCTAACCTAACCCATCTAGACCCTCGCTGGTAATGTTTTACAAAATCCCGTTCATTTCTTCCCGTACGTCTAGGTGCGGACATTATATACGTCTATAAATTTATATATCCTAACCTAAGGGAACCTAACATCTCGGATGTAGTATTTTCCAACATTCCTGGCGGGTCGGCCCCTACTTCTCGGTGGGCACATTATGTACGTCTATATCGTAATATAACCTAACCTAACCCATCTAGCCCCTAGCTGGGAATGTTTTACAGAATCCCCGTCGTGTCGTCCCGTACGTCTCGGTGCGGACATTATATACGTCTATAACGTTATATATCCTAACCTAAGGGAACCTAACATCTCGGATGTAGTATTTTCCAACATTCCTGTCGGGTCGGCCCCTACTTCTCAGTGTGCACATTATATACGTCTATATCGTAATATAACCTAACCTAACCCAGCTAGACCCTCGCTGGTAATGTTTTACGAAATCCCGGTCGTGTCGGCCCGTACTTCTCGGTGGGGACATTATATACGTCTATAACGTTATATATCCTAACCTAAGGGAACCTAACATCTCGGCTGTAGTATTTCACAACATTCCTGGCGGGTCGGCCCCTACTTCTCGGTGGGCACATTATTTACGTCTATATCGTAATATAACCTAACCTAACCCATCGAGACCCTCGCTGGTAATGTTTTACAGAATCCCGGTCGTGTCGTCCCGTACGTCTCGGTGCGGACATTATATACGTCTATAACGTTATATATCCTTACCTAAGGGAACCTAACATCTCGGATGTAGTATTTTCCAACATTGCTGGCGGGTCGGCCCCTACTTCTCGGTGGGCACATTATATACTTCTATATCGTAATATAACCTAACCTAACCCACCTAGACCCTCGCTGGTAATGTTTTAAAAAATCCCGGTCGTGTCGACCCGTACTTCTCGGTGGGGACATTATATACGTCTATAACGTTATATATCCTAACCTAAGGGAACCCAACATCTCCGACGTAGTATTTTCCAACATTCGTGGCGGGTCGGCCCCTACTTCTCGGTGGGCACATTATGTACGTCTATATCGGAATATAACCAAACCTAACCCATCTAGACGCTCGCTGGTAATGTTTTACAAAATCCAGGTCGTGTCTGCCCGTACTTCTCGTTGGGGACATTATATACGTCTATAACGTTATATATCCTAACCTAAGGGAACCAAACATCTCCGATGAAGTATTTTCCACCATTCCTCGCGGGTCGGCCCCTACTTCTCGGTGGGCACATTATGTACGTCTATATCGTAATATAACCAAACCTAACCCATCTAGACGCTCGCTGGTAATGTTTTACAAAATCCAGGTCGTGTCTGCCCGTACTTCTCGGTGGGGACATTATATACGTCTATAACGTTATATATCCTAACCTAAGGGAACCTAACATCTCCGATGAAGTATTTTCCACCATTCCTCGCGGGTCGGCCCCTACTTCTCGGTGGGCACATTATATACATCTATAACGCAATCTAACCTAACCTAACCCACCAAGACCCTCGCTGGTAATGTTTCACAGAATCCCGTTCATGTCTTCCCGTACGTCTAGGTGCGGACATTATATACGTCTATAAATTTATATATCCTAACCTAAGGGAACCTAACATCTCGGATGTAGTATTTTCCAACATTCCTGGCGGGTCGGCCCCTACTTCTCGGTGGGCACATTATGTACGTCTATATCGTAATATAACCTAACCTAACCCATCGAGACCCTCGCTGGTAATGTTTTACAGAATCCCGGTCGTGTCGTCCAGTACGTCTCGGTGCGGACATTATATACGTCTATAACGTTATATATCCTAACCTAAGGGAACCTAACATCTCCGATGTAGTATTTTCCACCATTCCTCGCGGGTCGGCCCCTACTTCTCGGTGGGCACATTATATACGTCTATATCGTAATATAACCTAACCTAACCCATCTAGACCCTCGCTGGTAATGTTTTACAAAATCCCGGTCGTGTCTGCCCGTACTTCTCGGTTGGGACATTATATACGTCTATAACGTTACATATCCTAACCTAAGGGAACCTAACATCTCGGATGTAGTATTTTCCAAAATTCCTGGCGGGTTTACCCCTACTTCTCGGTGGGCACATTACATACATCTATAACGCAATCTAACCTAACCTAACCCACCTAGACCCTCGCTGGTAATGTTTCACAGAATCCCGTTCATTTCTTCCCGTACGTCTAGGTGCGGACATTATATACGTCTATAAATTTATATATCCTAACCTAAGGGAACCTAACATCTCGGATGTAGTATTTTCCAACATTCCTGGCGGGTCGGCCCCTACTTCTCGGTGGGCACATTATGTACGTCTATATCGTAATATAACCTAACCTAACCCATCTAGCCCCTAGCTGGGAATGTTTTACAGAATCCCCGTCGTGTCGTCCCGTATGTCTCGGTGCGGACATTATATACGTCTATAACGTTATATATCCTAACCTAAGGGAACCTAACATCTCGGATGTAGTATTTTCCAACATTCCTGTCGGGTCGGCCCCTACTTCTCAGTGTGCACATTATATACGTCTATATCGTAATATAACCTAACCTAACCCAGCTAGACCCTCGCTGGTAATGTTTTACAAAATCCCGGTCGTGTCGGCCCGTACTTCTCGGTGGGGACATTATATACGTCTATAACGTTATATATCCTAACCTAAGGGAACCTAACATCTCGGCTGTAGTATTTCACAACATTCCTGGCGGGTCGGCCCCTACTTCTCGGTGGGCACATTATTTACGTCTATATCGTAATATAACCTAACCTAACCCATCGAGACCCTCGCTGGTAATGTTTTACAGAATCCCGGTCGTGTCGTCCCGTGCGTCTCGGTGCGGACATTATATATGTCTATAACGTTATATATCCTAACTTAAAGGAACCTAACATCTCGGATGTAGTATTTTCCAACATTGCTGGCGGGTCGGCCCCTACTTCTCGGTGGGCACATTATATACTTCTATATCGTAATATAACCTAACCTAACCCACCTAGACCCTCGCTGGTAATGTTTTACAAAATCCCGGTCGTGTCTGCCCGTACTTCTCGGTGGTGACATTATATACGTCTATAACGTTATATATCCTAACCTAAGGGAACCTAACATCTCCGATGTAGTATTTTCCACCATTCCTCGCGGGTCCTCCCCTACTTCTCGGTGGGCACATTATATACGTCTATGTCGTAATATAACCTAACATAACCCATCTAGACCTTCGCTGGTAATGTTTTACAAAATCCCGGTCGTGTCGACCCGTACTTCTCGGTGGGGACATTATATACGTCTATAACGTTATATATCCTAACCTAAGGGAACCCAACATCTCCGATGTAGTATTTTCCAACATTCCTGGCGGGTCGGCCCCTACTTCTCGGTGGGCACATTATGTACGTCTATATCGTAATATAACAAAACCTAACCCATCGAGACCCTCGCTGGTAATGTTTTACAGAATCCCGGTCGTGTCGTCCCGTACGTCTCGGTGCGGACATTATATATGTCTATAACGTTATATATCCTAACTTAAAGGAACCTAACATCTCGGATGTAGTATTTTCCAACATTGCTGGCGGGTCGGCCCCTACTTCTCGGTGGGCACATTATATACTTCTATATCGTAATATAACCTAACCTAACCCACCTAGACCCTCGCTGGTAATGTTTTACAAAATCCCGGTCGTGTGTGCCCGTACTTCTCGGTGGTGACATTATATACGTCTATAACGTTATATATCCTAACCTAAGGGAACCTAACATCTCCGATGTAGTATTTTCCACCATTCCTCGCGGGTCCTCCCCTACTTCTCGGTGGGCACATTATATACGTCTATATCGTAATATAACCTAACCTAACCCATCTAGACCTTCGCTGGTAATGTTTTACAAAATCCCGGTCGTGTCGACCCGTACTTCTCGGTGGGGACATTATATACGTCTATAACGTTATATATCCTAACCTAAGGGAACCCAACATCTCCGACGTAGTATTTTCCAACATTCCTGGCGGGTCGGCCCCTACTTCTCGGTGGGCACATTATGTACGTCTATATCGGAATATAACCAAACCTAACCCATCTAGACGCTCGCTGGTAATGTTTTACAAAATCCAGGTCGTGTCTGCCCGTACTTCTCGTTGGGGACATTATATACGTCTATAACGTTATATATACTAACCTAACGGAACCTAACATCTCCGATGAAGTATTTTCCACCATTCCTCGCGGGTCGGCCCCTACTTCTCGGTGGGCACATTATATACGTCTATATCGTAATATAACCTAACCTAACCCAGCTAGACCCTCGCTGGTAATGTTTTACGAAATCCCGGTCGTGTCGGCCCGTACTTCTCGGTGGGGACATTATATACGTCTATAACGTTATATATCCTAACCTAAGGGAACCTAACATCTCGGCTGTAGTATTTCACAACATTCCTGGCGGGTCGGCCCCTACTTCTCGGTGGGCACATTATTTACGTCTATATCGTAATATAACCTAACCTAACCCATCGAGACCCTCGCTGGTAATGTTTTACAGAATCCCGGTCGTGTCGTCCCGTACGTCTCGGTGCGGACATTATATATGTCTATAACGTTATATATCCTAACTTAAAGGAACCTAACATCTCGGATGTAGTATTTTCCAACATTGCTGGCGGGTCGGCCCCTACTTCTCGGTGGGCACATTATATACTTCTATATCGTAATATAACCTAACCTAACCCACCTAGACCCTCGCTGGTAATGTTTTACAAAATCCCGGTCGTGTCTGCCCGTACTTCTCGGTGGTGACATTATATACGTCTATAACGTTATATATCCTAACCTAAGGGAACCTAACATCTCCGATGTAGTATTTTCCAACATTCCTCGCGGTCCTCCCCTACTTCTCGGTGGGCACATTATGTACGTCTATATCGTAATATAACAAAGCCTAACCCATCGAGACCCTCGCTGGTAATGTTTTACAGAATCCCGGTCGTGTCGTCCCGTACGTCTCGGTGCGGACATTATATATGTCTATAACGTTATATATCCTAACTTAAAGGAACCTAACATCTCGGATGTAGTATTTTCCAACATTGCTGGCGGGTCGGCCCCTACTTCTCGGTGGGCACATTATATACTTCTATATCGTAATATAACCTAACCTAACCCACCTAGACCCTCGCTGGTAATGTTTTACAAAATCCCGGTCGTGTCTGCCCGTACTTCTCGTTGGGGACATTATATACGTCTATAACGTTATATATCCTAACCTAAGGGAACCTAACATCTCCGATGTAGTATTTTCCAACATTCCTGGCGGGTCGACCCCTACTTCTCGGTGGGCACATTATATACGTCTATATCGTAACATAACCTAACCTAACCAATCTAGACCCTCGCTGGTAATGTTTTACAAAATCCCGGTCGTGTCGGCCCGTACTTTTCCGTGGGGACATCATATACGTCTATAACTTTATATATCCTAACTTAAGGAAACCTAACATCTCGGATGTAGTATTTTCCAACATTCCTGGCGGGCCGGCCCCTACTTCTCGGTGGGCACATTATATACGTCTATAACGTAATATAACCTTACCCAACCCATCTAGACCGTCACTGGTAATGTTTTACAATATCCCGGTCGTGTCGACCCGTACTTCTCGGTTGGGACATTATATACGTCTATAACGTTATATATCCTAACTTAAAGGAACCTCACATCTCGGATGTAGTATTTTCCAACATTCCTGGCGGGTCGGCCCCTACTTCTCGGTGGGCACATTATATACGTCTATATCGTAATATAAACTTACCTAACCCATCTAGACCCTCGCTGGTAATGTTTTACAAAATCCCGGTCGTGTCTGCCCGTACTTCTCGGTGGGGACATTATATACGTCTATAACGTTACATATCCTAACCTAAGGGAACCTAACATCTCGGATGTAGTATTTTCCAACATTTCTGGCTGGTCGGCCCCTACTTCTCGGTGGGCACATTATGTACGTCTATATCGTAATATAACCAAACCTAACCCATCTAGACGCTCGCTGGTAATGTTTTACAAAATCCAGGTCGTGTCTGCCCGTACTTCTCGGTGGGGACATTATATACGTCTATAACGTTATATATCCTAACCTAAGGGAAGCTAACATCTCCGATGAAGTATTTTCCACCATTCCTCGCGGGTCGGCCCCTACTTCTCGGTGGGCACATTATATACATCTATAACGCAATCTAACCTAACCTAACCCACCAAGACCCTCGCTGGTAATGTTTCACAGAATCCCGTTCATGTCTTCCCGTACGTCTAGGTGCGGACATTATATACGTCTATAAATTTATATATCCTAACCTAAGGGAACCTAACATCTCGGATGTAGTATTTTCCAACATTCCTCGCGGGTCGGCCCCTACTTCTCGGTGGGCACATTATGTACGTCTATATCGTAATATAACCTAACCTAACCCATCGAGACCCTCGCTGGTAATGTTTTACAGAATCCCGGTCGTGTCGTCCCGTACGTCTCGGTGCGGACATTATATATGTCTATAACGTTATATATCCTAACTTAAAGGAACCTAACATCTCGGATGTAGTATTTTCCAACATTGCTGGCGGGTCGGCCCCTACTTCTCGGTGGGCACATTATATACTTCTATATCGTAATATAACCTAACCTAACCCACCTAGACCCTCGCTGGTAATGTTTTACAAAATCCCGGTCGTGTCTGCCCGTACTTCTCGGTGGTGACATTATATACGTCTATAACGTTATATATCCTAACCTAAGGGAACCTAACATCTCCGATGTAGTATTTTCCACCATTCCTCGCGGGTCCTCCCCAACTTCTCGGTGGGCACATTATATACGTCTATATCGTAATATAACCTAACCTAACCCATCTAGACCTTCGCTGGTAATGTTTTACAAAATCCCGGTCGTGTCGACCCGTACCTCTCGGTGGGGACATTATATACGTCTATAACGTTATATATCCTAACCTAAGGGAACCCAACATCTCCGATGTAGTATTTTCCAACATTCCTGGCGGGTCGGCCCCTACTTCTCGGTGGGCACATTATGTACGTCTATATCGTAATATAACAAAGCCTAACCCATCGAGACCCTCGCTGGTAATGTTTTACAGAATCCCGGTCGTGTCGTCCCGTACGTCTCGGTGCGGACATTATATATGTCTATAACGTTATATATCCTAACTTAAAGGAACCTAACATCTCGGATGTAGTATTTTCCAACATTGCTGGCGGGTCGGCCCCTACTTCTCGGTGGGCACATTATATACTTCTATATCGTAATATAACCTAACCTAACCCACCTAGACCCTCGCTGGTAATGTTTTACAAAATCCCGGTCGTGTCTGCCCGTACTTCTCTTTGGGGACATTATATACGTCTATAACGTTATATATCCTAACCTAAGGGAACCTAACATCTCCGATGTAGTATTTTCCAACATTCCTGGCGGGTCGACCCCTACTTCTCGGTGGGCACATTATATACGTCTATATCGTAACATAACCTAACCTAACCAATCTAGACCCTCGCTGGTAATGTTTTACAAAATCCCGGTCGTGTCGGCCCGTACTTTTCCGTGGGGACATCATATACGTCTATAACTTTATATATCCTAACTTAAGGAAACCTAACATCTCGGATGTAGTATTTTCCAACATTCCTGGCGGGCCGGCCCCTACTTCTCGGTGGGCACATTATATACGTCTATAACGTAATATAACCTTACCTAACCCATCGAGACCGTCACTGGTAATGTTTTACAATATCCCGGTCGTGTCGACCCGTACTTCTCGGTTGGGACATTATATACGTCTATAACGTTATATATCCTAACTTAAAGGAACCTCACATCTCGGATGTAGTATTTTCCAACATTCCTGGCGGGTCGGCCCCTACTTCTCGGTGGGCACATTATATACGTCTATATCGTAATATAAACTTACCTAACCCATCTAGACCCTCGCTGGTAATGTTTTACAAAATCCCGGTCGTGTCTGCCCGTACTTCTCGGTGGGGACATTATATACGTCTATAACGTTACATATCCTAACCTAAGGGAACCTAACATCTCGGATGTAGTATTTTCCAACATTCCTGGCGGGTCGGCCCCTACTTCTCGGTGGGCACATTATGTACGTCTATATCGTAATATAACCAAACCTAACCCATCTAGACGCTCGCTGGTAATGTTTTACAAAATCCAGGTCGTGTCTGCCCGTACTTCTCGGTGGGGACATTATATACGTCTATAACGTTATATATCCTAACCTAAGGGAAGCTAACATCTCCGATGAAGTATTTTCCACCATTCCTCGCGGGTCGGCCCCTACTTCTCGGTGGGCACATTATATACATCTATAACGCAATCTAACCTAACCTAACCCACCAAGACCCTCGCTGGTAATGTTTCACAGAATCCCGTTCATGTCTTCCCGTACGTCTAGGTGCGGACATTATATACGTCTATAAATTTATATATCCTAACCTAAGGGAACCTAACATCTCGGATGTAGTATTTTCCAACATTCCTCGCGGGTCGGCCCCTACTTCTCGGTGGGCACATTATGTACGTCTATATCGTAATATAACCTAACCTAACCCATCGAGACCCTCGCTGGTAATGTTTTACAGAATCCCGGTCGTGTCGTCCAGTACGTCTCGGTGCGGACATTATATACGTCTATAACGTTATATATCCTAACCTAAGGGAACCTAACATCTCGGATGTAGTATTTTCCAACATTCCTGGCGGGTCGGCCCCTACTTCTCGGTGGGCACATTATGTACGTCTATATCGTAATATAACCTAACCTAACCCATCTAGCCCCTAGCTGGGAATGTTTTACAGAATCCCCGTCGTGTCGTCCCGTACGTCTCGGTGCGGACATTATATACGTCTATAACGTTATATATCCTAACCTAAGGGAACCTAACATCTCGGATGTAGTATTTTCCAACATTCCTGTCGGGTCGGCCCCTACTTCTCAGTGTGCACATTATATACGTCTATATCGTAATATAACCTAACCTAACTCATCTAGACCCTCGCTGGTAATGTTTTACAAAATCCCGGTCGTGTCGGCCCGTACTTCTCGGTGGGGACATTATATACGTCTATAACGTTATATATCCTAACCTAAGGGAACCTAACATCTCGGCTGTAGTATTTCACAACATTCCTGGCGGGTCGGCCCCTACTTCTCGGTGGGCACATTATTAACGTCTATATCGTAATATAACCTAACCTAACCCATCGAGACCCTCGCTGGTAATGTTTTACAGAATCCCGGTCGTGTCGTCCCGTACGTCTCGGTGCGGACATTATATACGTCTATAATGTTATATATCCTAACTTAAAGGAACCTAACATCTCGGATGTAGTATTTTCCAACATTCCTGGCGGGTCGGCCCCTACTTCTCGGTGGGCACATTATATACATCTATATCGTAATATAACCTAACCTAACCCATCTAGACCCTCGCTGGTAATGTTTTACAAAATCCCGGTCCTGTCGGCCCGTACTTTTCCGTGAGGACGTCATATACGTCTATAACTTTATATATCCTAACCTCAGGGAACCTAACATCTCGGATTTAGTATTTTCCAACATTCCTGGCGGGTCGGCCCCTACTTCTCGGTGGGCACATTATATACGTCTATATCGTAATATAACCTAACCTAACCCATGTAGACGCTCGCTGGTAATGTTTTACAAAATCCCGGTCGTGTCTGCCCGTACTTCTCGGTGGGCACATTATATACATCTATAACGCAATCTAACCTAACCTAACCCACCAAGACCCTCGCTGGTAATGTTTCACAGAATCCCGTTCATGTCTTCCCGTACGTCTAGGTGCGGACATTATATACGTCTATAAATTTATATATCCTAACCTAAGGGAACCTAACATCTCGGATGTAGTATTTTCCAACATTCCTGGCGGGTCGGCCCCTACTTCTCGGTGGGCACATTATGTACGTCTATATCGTAATATAACCTAACCTAACCCATCGAGACCCTCGCTGGTAATGTTTTACAGAATCCCGGTCGTGTCGTCCAGTACGTCTCGGTGCGGACATTATATACGTCTATAACGTTATATATCCTAACCTAAGGGAACCTAACATCTCGGATGTAGTATTTTCCAACATTCCTGGCGGGTCGGCCCCTACTTCTCGGTGGGCACATTATGTACGTCTATATCGTAATATAACCTAACCTAACCCATCTAGCCCCTAGCTGGGAATGTTTTACAGAATCCCCGTCGTGTCGTCCCGTACGTCTCGGTGCGGACATTATATACGTCTATAACGTTATATATCCTAACCTAAGGGAACCTAACATCTCGGATGTAGTATTTTCCAACATTCCTGTCGGGTCGGCCCCTACTTCTCAGTGTGCACATTATATACGTCTATATCGTAATATAACCTAACCTAACCCATCTAGACCCTCGCTGGTAATGTTTTACAAAATCCCGGTCGTGTCGGCCCGTACTTCTCGGTGGGGACATTATATACGTCTATAACGTTATATATCCTAACCTAAGGGAACCTAACATCTCGGCTGTAGTATTTCACAACATTCCTGGCGGGTCGGCCCCTACTTCTCGGTGGGCACATTATTAACGTCTATATCGTAATATAACCTAACCTAACCCATCGAGACCCTCGCTGGTAATGTTTTACAGAATCCCGGTCGTGTCGTCCCGTACGTCTCGGTGCGGACATTATATACGTCTATAACGTTATATATCCTAACTTAAAGGAACCTAACATCTCGGATGTAGTATTTTCCAACATTCCTGGCGGGTCGGCCCCTACTTCTCGGTGGGCACATTATATACATCTATATCGTAATATAACCTAACCTAACCCATCTAGACCCTCGCTGGTAATGTTTTACAAAATCCCGGTCCTGTCGGCCCGTACTTTTCCGTGAGGACGTCATATACGTCTATAACTTTATATATCCTAACCTCAGGGAACCTAACATCTCGGATGTAGTATTTTCCAACATTCCTGGCGGGTCGGCACCTAATTCTCGGTGGGCACATTATATACGTCTATATCGTAATATAACCTAACCTAACCCATCTAGACGCTCGCTGGTAATGTTTTACAAAATCCCGGTCGTGTCTGCCCGTACTTCTCGGTTGGGACATTATATACATCTATAACGCAATCTAACCTAACCTAACCCACCTAGACCCTCGCTGGTAATGTTTCACAGAATCCCGTTCATGTCTTCCCGTACGTATAGGTGCGGACATTATATACGTCTATAAATTTATATATCCTAACCTAAGGGAACCTAACATCTCGGATGTAGTATTTTCCAGCATTCCTGGCGGGTCAGCCCCTACTTCTCGGTGGGCACATTATATACGTCTATCTCGTAATATAAACTTACCTAACCTATCTAGACCCTCGCTGGTAATGTTTTCCAAAATCCCGGTCGTGTCTGCCCGCACTTCTCGGTGGGGACATTATATACGTCTATAACGTTATATATCCTAACCTAAGGGAACCTAACATCTCGGATGTAGTATTTTCCAAAATTCCTGGCGGGTCGGTCCCTACTTCTCGGTGGGTACATTATATACATCTATATCGTAATATAACCTAACCTAACCCATCTAGTCCCTCGCTGGTAATGTTTTACAAAATCCCGGTCCTGTCGGCCCGTACTTTTCCGTGAGGACATCATATACGTCTATAACTTTATATATCCTAACCTCAGGGAACCTAACATCTCGGATGTAGTATTTTCCAACATTCCTGGCGGGTCGGCCCCTACTTCTCGGTGGGCACATTATATACGTCTATATCGTAATATAACCTAACCTAACCCATCTAGACCCTCGCTGGTAATGTTTTACAAAGTCCCGGTTGTGTCGGCCCGTACTTCTCGGTGGGGACATTATATACGACTATAACGTTACATATCCTAACCTAAGGGAACCTAACATCTCGGATGTAGTATTTTTCAAAATTCCTGGCGGGTTGGCCCCTACTTCTCGGTGGGCACATTATATACATCTATAACGCAATCTAACCTAACTTAACCCACCGAGACCCTCGCTGGTAAGGTTTCACAGAATCCCGTTCATGTGTTCCCGTACGTCTAGGTGCGGACATTATATACGTCTATAAATTTATATATCCTAACATAAGGGAACCTAGCATCTCGGATGTAGTATTTTCCAACATTCCTGGCGGGTCGGCCCCTACTTCTCGGTGGGCACATTATGTACGTCTATATCGTAATATAACCTAACCTAACCCATCTAGCCCCTAGCTGGGAATGTTTTACGAAATCCCGGTCGTGTCGGCCCGTACTTCTCGGTGGGGACATTATATACGTCTATAACGTAATATAACCTAACCTAACCTACCTAGACCCTCGCTGGTAATGTTTCACAGCATCCCGTTCATTTCTTCCCGTACGTCTAGGTGCGGACATTATATACGTCTATAAATTTATATATCCTAACCTAAGGGAACCTAACATCTCGGATGTAGTATTTTCCAACATTCCTGGCGGGTCGGCCCCTACTTCTCGGTGGGCACATTATGTACGTCTATATCGTAATATAACCTAACCTAACCCATCGAGACCCTCGCTGGTAATGTTTTACAAAATCCCGGTCGTGTCTGCCCGTACTTCTCGGTGGGGACATTATATACGTCTATAACGTTACATATCCTAACCTAAGGGAACCTAACATCTCGGATGTAGTATTTTCAAAAATTCCTGGCGGGTTGGCCCCTACTTCTCGGTGGGCACATTATATACATCTATAACGCAATCTAACCTAACCTAACCCACCTAGACCCTCGCTGGTAATGTTTCACAGCATCCCGTTCATTTCTTCCCGTACGTCTAGGTGCGGACATTATATACGTCTATAAATTTATATATCCTAACCTAAGGGAACCTAACATCTCGGATGTAGTATTTTCCAACATTCCTGGCGGGTCGGCCCCTACTTCTCGGTGGGCACATTATGTACGTCTATATCGTAATATAACCTAACCTAACCCATCGAGACCCTCGCTGGTAATGTTTTACAGAATCCCGGTCGTGTCGTCCAGTACGTCTCGGTGCGGACATTATATATGTCTATAACGTTATATATCCTAACTTAAAGGAACCTAACATCTCGGATGTAGTATTTTCCAACATTGCTGGCGGGTCGGCCCCTACTTCTCGGTGGGCACATTATATACTTCTATATCGTAATATAACCTAACCTAACCCACCTAGACCCTCGCTGGTAATGTTTTACAAAATCCCGGTCGTGTCTGCCCGTACTTCTCGGTGGTGACATTATATACGTCTATAACGTTATATATCCTAACCTAAGGGAACCTAACATCTCCGATGTAGTATTTTCCACCATTCCTCGCGGGTCCTCCCCTACTTCTCGGTGGGCACATTATATACGTCTATATCGTAATATAACCTAACATAACCCATCTAGACCTTCGCTGGTAATGTTTTACAAAATCCCGGTCGTGTCGACCCGTACTTCTCGGTGGGGACATTATATACGTCTATAACGTTATATATCCTAACCTAAGGGAACCCAACATCTCCGATGTAGTATTTTCCAACATTCCTGGCGGGTCGGCCCCTACTTCTCGGTGGGCACATTATGTACGTCTATATCGTAATATAACAAAACCTAACCCATCGAGATCCTCGCTGGTAATGTTTTACAGAATCCCGGTCGTGTCGTCCCGTACGTCTCGGTGCGGACATTATATATGTCTATAACGTTATATATCCTAACTTAAAGGAACCTAACATCTCGGATGTAGTATTTTCCAACATTGCTGGCGGGTCGGCCCCTACTTCTAGGTGGGCACATTATATACTTCTATATCGTAATATAACCTAACCTAACCCACCTAGACCCTCGCTGGTAATGTTTTACAAAATCCCGGTCGTGTGTGCCCGTACTTCTCGGTGGTGACATTATATACGTCTATAACGTTATATATCCTAACCTAAGGGAACCTAACATCTCCGATGTAGTATTTTCCACCATTCCTCGCGGGTCCTCCCCTACTTCTCGGTGGGCACATTATATACGTCTATATCGTAATATAACCTAACCTAACCCATCTAGACCTTCGCTGGTAATGTTTTACAAAATCCCGGTCGTGTCGACCCGTACTTCTCGGTGGGGACATTATATACGTCTATAACGTTATATATCCTAACCTAAGGGAACCCAACATCTCCGACGTAGTATTTTCCAACATTCCTGGCGGGTCGGCCCCTACTTCTCGGTGGGCACATTATGTACGTCTATATCGGAATATAACCAAACCTAACCCATCTAGACGCTCGCTGGTAATGTTTTACAAAATCCAGGTCGTGTCTGCCCGTACTTCTCGTTGGGGACATTATATACGTCTATAACGTTATATATCCTAACCTAACGGAACCTAACATCTCCGATGAAGTATTTTCCACCATTCCTCGCGGGTCGGCCCCTACTTCTCGGTGGGCACATTATATACGTCTATATCGTAATATAACCTAACCTAACCCATCTAGACCCTCGCTGGTAATGTTTTACAAAATCCCGGTCGTGTCTGCCCGTACTTCTCGGTTGGGACATTATATACGTCTATAACGTTATATATCCTAACTTAAAGGAACCTCACATCTCGGATGTAGTATTTTCCAACATTCCTGGCGGGTCGGCCCCTACTTCTCGGTGGGCACATTATATACGTCTATATCGTAATATAAACTTACCTAACCCATCTAGACCCTCGCTGGTAATGTTTTACAAAATCCCGGTCGTGTCTGCCCGTACTTCTCGGTGGGGACATTATATACGTCTATAACGTTACATATCCTAACCTAAGGGAACCTAACATCTCGGATGTAGTATTTTCCAACATTCCTGGCGGGTCGGCCCCTACTTCTCGGTGGGCACATTATGTACGTCTATATCGTAATATAACCAAACCTAACCCATCTAGACGCTCGCTGGTAATGTTTTACAAAATCCAGGTCGTGTCTGCCCGTACTTCTCGGTGGGGACATTATATACGTCTATAACGTTATATATCCTAACCTAAGGGAACCTAACATCTCCGATGAAGTATTTTCCACCATTCCTCGCGGGTCGGCCCCTGCTTCTCGGTGGGCACATTATATACATCTATAACGCAATCTAACCTAACCTAACCCACCAAGACCCTCGCTGGTAATGTTTCACAGAATCCCGTTCATGTCTTCCCGTACGTCTAGGTGCGGACATTATATACGTCTATAAATTTATATATCCTAACCTAAGGGAACCTAACATCTCGGATGTAGTATTTTCCAACATTCCTGGCGGGTCGGCCCCTACTTCTCGGTGGGCACATTATGTACGTCTATATCGTAATATAACCTAACCTAACCCATCGAGACCCTCGCTGGTAATGTTTTACAGAATCCCGGTCGTGTCGTCCAGTACGTCTCGGTGCGGACATTATATACGTCTATAACGTTATATATCCTAACCTAAGGGAACCTAACATCTCCGATGTAGTATTTTCCACCATTCCTCGCGGGTCGGCCCCTACTTCTCGGTGGGCACATTATATACGTCTATATCGTAATATAACCTAACCTAACCCATCTAGACCCTCGCTGGTAATGTTTTACAAAATCCCGGTCGTGTCGGCCCGTACTTCTCGGTGGGGACATTATATACGTCTATAACGTTATATATCCTAACCTAAGGGAACCTAACATCTCGGATGTAGTATTTTCCAACATTCCTGTCGGGTCGGCCCATACTTCTCAGTGTGCACATTATATACGTCTATATCGTAATATAACCTAACCTAACCCATCTAGACCCTCGCTGGTAATGTTTTACAAAATCCCGGTCCTGTCGGCCCGTACTTTTCCGTGAGGACGTCATATACGTCTATAACTTTATATATCCTAACCTCAGGGAACCTAACATCTCGGATTTAGTATTTTCCAACATTCCTGGCGGGTCGGCCCCTACTTCTCGGTGGGCACATTATATACGTCTATATCGTAATATAACCTAACCTAACCCATGTAGACGCTCGCTGGTAATGTTTTACAAAATCCCGGTCGTGTCTGCCCGTACTTCTCGGTGGGCACATTATATACATCTATAACGCAATCTAACCTAACCTAACCCACCAAGACCCTCGCTGGTAATGTTTCACAGAATCCCGTTCATGTCTTCCCGTACGTCTAGGTGCGGACATTATATACGTCTATAAATTTATATATCCTAACCTAAGGGAACCTAACATCTCGGATGTAGTATTTTCCAACATTCCTGGCGGGTCGGCCCCTACTTCTCGGTGGGCACATTATGTACGTCTATATCGTAATATAACCTAACCTAACCCATCGAGACCCTCGCTGGTAATGTTTTACAGAATCCCGGTCGTGTCGTCCAGTACGTCTCGGTGCGGACATTATATATGTCTATAACGTTATATATCCTAACTTAAAGGAACCTAACATCTCGGATGTAGTATTTTCCAACATTGCTGGCGGGTCGGCCCCTACTTCTCGGTGGGCACATTATGTACGTCTATATCGTAATATAACCTAACCTAACCCATCTAGCCCCTAGCTGGGAATGTTTTACAGAATCCCCGTCGTGTCGTCCCGTACGTCTCGGTGCGGACATTATATACGTCTATAACGTTATATATCCTAACCTAAGGGAACCTAACATCTCGGATGTAGTATTTTCCAACATTCCTGTCGGGTCGGCCCCTACTTCTCAGTGTGCACATTATATACGTCTATATCGTAATATAACCTAACCTAACCCATCTAGACCCTCGCTGGTAATGTTTTACAAAATCCCGGTCGTGTCGGCCCGTACTTCTCGGTGGGGACATTATATACGTCTATAACGTTATATATCCTAACCTAAGGGAACCTAACATCTCGGCTGTAGTATTTCACAACATTCCTGGCGGGTCGGCCCCTACTTCTCGGTGGGCACATTATTAACGTCTATATCGTAATATAACCTAACCTAACCCATCGAGACCCTCGCTGGTAATGTTTTACAGAATCCCGGTCGTGTCGTCCCGTACGTCTCGGTGCGGACATTATATACGTCTATAACGTTATATATCCTAACTTAAAGGAACCTAACATCTCGGATGTAGTATTTTCCAACATTCCTGGCGGGTCGGCCCCTACTTCTCGGTGGGCACATTATATACATCTATATCGTAATATAACCTAACCTAACCCATCTAGACCCTCGCTGGTAATGTTTTACAAAATCCCGGTCCTGTCGGCCCGTACTTTTCCGTGAGGACGTCATATACGTCTATAACTTTATATATCCTAACCTCAGGGAACCTAACATCTCGGATGTAGTATTTTCCAACATTCCTGGCGGGTCGGCACCTAATTCTCGGTGGGCACATTATATACGTCTATATCGTAATATAACCTAACCTAACCCATCTAGACGCTCGCTGGTAATGTTTTACAAAATCCCGGTCGTGTCTGCCCGTACTTCTCGGTTGGGACATTATATACATCTATAACGCAATCTAACCTAACCTAACCCACCTAGACCCTCGCTGGTAATGTTTCACAGAATCCCGTTCATGTCTTCCCGTACGTATAGGTGCGGACATTATATACGTCTATAAATTTATATATCCTAACCTAAGGGAACCTAACATCTCGGATGTAGTATTTTCCAGCATTCCTGGCGGGTCAGCCCCTACTTCTCGGTGGGCACATTATATACGTCTATCTCGTAATATAAACTTACCTAACCTATCTAGACCCTCGCTGGTAATGTTTTCCAAAATCCCGGTCGTGTCTGCCCGCACTTCTCGGTGGGGACACTATATACGTCTATAACGTTATATATCCTAACCTAAGGGAACCTAACATCTCGGATGTAGTATTTTCCAAAATTCCTGGCGGGTCGGTCCCTACTTCTCGGTGGGTACATTATATACATCTATATCGTAATATAACCTAACCTAACCCATCTAGTCCCTCGCTGGTAATGTTTTACAAAATCCCGGTCCTGTCGGCCCGTACTTTTCCGTGAGGACATCATATACGTCTATAACTTTATATATCCTAACCTCAGGGAACCTAACATCTCGGATGTAGTATTTTCCAACATTCCTGGCGGGTCGGCCCCTACTTCTCGGTGGGCACATTATATACGTCTATATCGTAATATAACCTAACCTAACCCATCTAGACCCTCGCTGGTAATGTTTTACAAAGTCCCGGTTGTGTCGGCCCGTACTTCTCGGTGGGGACATTATATACGACTATAACGTTACATATCCTAACCTAAGGGAACCTAACATCTCGGATGTAGTATTTTTCAAAATTCCTGGCGGGTTGGCCCCTACTTCTCGGTGGGCACATTATATACATCTATAACGCAATCTAACCTAACTTAACCCACCGAGACCCTCGCTGGTAAGGTTTCACAGAATCCCGTTCATGTGTTCCCGTACGTCTAGGTGCGGACATTATATACGTCTATAAATTTATATATCCTAACATAAGGGAACCTAGCATCTCGGATGTAGTATTTTCCAACATTCCTGGCGGGTCGGCCCCTACTTCTCGGTGGGCACATTATGTACGTCTATATCGTAATATAACCTAACCTAACCCATCTAGCCCCTAGCTGGGAATGTTTTACGAAATCCCGGTCGTGTCGGCCCGTACTTCTCGGTGGGGACATTATATACGTCTATAACGTAATATAACCTAACCTAACCTACCTAGACCCTCGCTGGTAATGTTTCACAGCATCCCGTTCATTTCTTCCCGTACGTCTAGGTGCGGACATTATATACGTCTATAAATTTATATATCCTAACCTAAGGGAACCTAACATCTCGGATGTAGTATTTTCCAACATTCCTGGCGGGTCGGCCCCTACTTCTCGGTGGGCACATTATGTACGTCTATATCGTAATATAACCTAACCTAACCCATCGAGACCCTCGCTGGTAATGTTTTACAAAATCCCGGTCGTGTCTGCCCGTACTTCTCGGTGGGGACATTATATACGTCTATAACGTTACATATCCTAACCTAAGGGAACCTAACATCTCGGATGTAGTATTTTCCAAAATTCCTGGCGGGTTGGCCCCTACTTCTCGGTGGGCACATTATATACATCTATAACGCAATCTAACCTAACCTAACCCACCTAGACCCTCGCTGGTAATGTTTCACAGCATCCCGTTCATTTCTTCCCGTACGTCTAGGTGCGGACATTATATACGTCTATAAATTTATATATCCTAACCTAAGGGAACCTAACATCTCGGATGTAGTATTTTCCAACATTCCTGGCGGGTCGGCCCCTACTTCTCGGTGGGCACATTATGTACGTCTATATCGTAATATAACCTAACCTAACCCATCGAGACCCTCGCTGGTAATGTTTTACAGAATCCCGGTCGTGTCGTCCAGTACGTCTCGGTGCGGACATTATATATGTCTATAACGTTATATATCCTAACTTAAAGGAACCTAACATCTCGGATGTAGTATTTTCCAACATTGCTGGCGGGTCGGCCCCTACTTCTCGGTGGGCACATTATATACTTCTATATCGTAATATAACCTAACCTAACCCACCTAGACCCTCGCTGGTAATGTTTTACAAAATCCCGGTCGTGTCTGCCCGTACTTCTCGGTGGTGACATTATATACGTCTATAACGTTATATATCCTAACCTAAGGGAACCTAACATCTCCGATGTAGTATTTTCCACCATTCCTCGCGGGTCCTCCCCTACTTCTCGGTGGGCACATTATATACGTCTATATCGTAATATAACCTAACATAACCCATCTAGACCTTCGCTGGTAATGTTTTACAAAATCCCGGTCGTGTCGACCCGTACTTCTCGGTGGGGACATTATATACGTCTATAACGTTATATATCCTAACCTAAGGGAACCCAACATCTCCGATGTAGTATTTTCCAACATTCCTGGCGGGTCGGCCCCTACTTCTCGGTGGGCACATTATGTACGTCTATATCGTAATATAACAAAACCTAACCCATCGAGATCCTCGCTGGTAATGTTTTACAGAATCCCGGTCGTGTCGTCCCGTACGTCTCGGTGCGGACATTATATATGTCTATAACGTTATATATCCTAACTTAAAGGAACCTAACATCTCGGATGTAGTATTTTCCAACATTGCTGGCGGGTCGGCCCCTACTTCTAGGTGGGCACATTATATACTTCTATATCGTAATATAACCTAACCTAACCCACCTAGACCCTCGCTGGTAATGTTTTACAAAATCCCGGTCGTGTGTGCCCGTACTTCTCGGTGGTGACATTATATACGTCTATAACGTTATATATCCTAACCTAAGGGAACCTAACATCTCCGATGTAGTATTTTCCACCATTCCTCGCGGGTCCTCCCCTACTTCTCGGTGGGCACATTATATACGTCTATATCGTAATATAACCTAACCTAACCCATCTAGACCTTCGCTGGTAATGTTTTACAAAATCCCGGTCGTGTCGACCCGTACTTCTCGGTGGGGACATTATATACGTCTATAACGTTATATATCCTAACCTAAGGGAACCCAACATCTCCGACGTAGTATTTTCCAACATTCCTGGCGGGTCGGCCCCTACTTCTCGGTGGGCACATTATGTACGTCTATATCGGAATATAACCAAACCTAACCCATCTAGACGCTCGCTGGTAATGTTTTACAAAATCCAGGTCGTGTCTGCCCGTACTTCTCGTTGGGGACATTATATACGTCTATAACGTTATATATCCTAACCTAACGGAACCTAACATCTCCGATGAAGTATTTTCCACCATTCCTCGCGGGTCGGCCCCTACTTCTCGGTGGGCACATTATATACGTCTATATCGTAATATAACCTAACCTAACCCATCTAGACCCTCGCTGGTAATGTTTTACAAAATCCCGGTCGTGTCTGCCCGTACTTCTCGGTTGGGACATTATATACGTCTATAACGTTATATATCCTAACTTAAAGGAACCTCACATCTCGGATGTAGTATTTTCCAACATTCCTGGCGGGTCGGCCCCTACTTCTCGGTGGGCACATTATATACGTCTATATCGTAATATAAACTTACCTAACCCATCTAGACCCTCGCTGGTAATGTTTTACAAAATCCCGGTCGTGTCTGCCCGTACTTCTCGGTGGGGACATTATATACGTCTATAACGTTACATATCCTAACCTAAGGGAACCTAACATCTCGGATGTAGTATTTTCCAACATTCCTGGCGGGTCGGCCCCTACTTCTCGGTGGGCACATTATGTACGTCTATATCGTAATATAACCAAACCTAACCCATCTAGACGCTCGCTGGTAATGTTTTACAAAATCCAGGTCGTGTCTGCCCGTACTTCTCGGTGGGGACATTATATACGTCTATAACGTTATATATCCTAACCTAAGGGAACCTAACATCTCCGATGAAGTATTTTCCACCATTCCTCGCGGGTCGGCCCCTGCTTCTCGGTGGGCACATTATATACATCTATAACGCAATCTAACCTAACCTAACCCACCAAGACCCTCGCTGGTAATGTTTCACAGAATCCCGTTCATGTCTTCCCGTACGTCTAGGTGCGGACATTATATACGTCTATAAATTTATATATCCTAACCTAAGGGAACCTAACATCTCGGATGTAGTATTTTCCAACATTCCTGGCGGGTCGGCCCCTACTTCTCGGTGGGCACATTATGTACGTCTATATCGTAATATAACCTAACCTAACCCATCGAGACCCTCGCTGGTAATGTTTTACAGAATCCCGGTCGTGTCGTCCAGTACGTCTCGGTGCGGACATTATATACGTCTATAACGTTATATATCCTAACCTAAGGGAACCTAACATCTCCGATGTAGTATTTTCCACCATTCCTCGCGGGTCGGCCCCTACTTCTCGGTGGGCACATTATATACGTCTATATCGTAATATAACCTAACCTAACCCATCTAGACCCTCGCTGGTAATGTTTTACAAAATCCCGGTCGTGTCGGCCCGTACTTCTCGGTGGGGACATTATATACGTCTATAACGTTATATATCCTAACCTAAGGGAACCTAACATCTCGGATGTAGTATTTTCCAACATTCCTGTCGGGTCGGCCCATACTTCTCAGTGTGCACATTATATACGTCTATATCGTAATATAACCTAACCTAACCCATCTAGACCCTCGCTGGTAATGTTTTACAAAATCCCGGTCCTGTCGGCCCGTACTTTTCCGTGAGGACGTCATATACGTCTATAACTTTATATATCCTAACCTCAGGGAACCTAACATCTCGGATGTAGTATTTTCCAACATTCCTGGCGGGTCGGCACCTAATTCTCGGTGGGCACATTATATACGTCTATATCGTAATATAACCTAACCTAACCCATCTAGACGCTCGCTGGTAATGTTTTACAAAATCCCGGTCGTGTCTGCCCGTACTTCTCGGTTGGGACATTATATACATCTATAACGCACTCTAACCTAACCTAACCCACCTAGACCCTCGCTGGTAATGTTTCACAGAATCCCGTTCATGTCTTCCCGTACGTCTAGGTGCGGACATTATATACGTCTATAAATTTATATATCCTAACCTAAGGGAACCTAACATCTCGGATGTAGTATTTTCCAACATTCCTGGCGGGTCAGCCCCTACTTCTCGGTGGGCACATTATATACGTCTATCTCGTAATATAAACTTACCTAACCTATCTAGACCCTCGCTGGTAATGTTTTCCAAAATCCCGGTCGTGTCTGCCCGCACTTCTCGGTGGGGACATTATATACGTCTATAACGTTATATATCCTAACCTAAGGGAACCTAACATCTCGGATGTAGTATTTTCCAAAATTCCTGGCGGGTCGGCCCCTACTTCTCGGTGGGTACATTATATACATCTATATCGTAATATAACCTAACCTAACCCATCTAGTCCCTCGCTGGTAATATTTTACAAAATCCCGGTCCTGTCGGCCCGTACTTTTCCGTGAGGACATCATATACGTCTATAACTTTATATATCCTAACCTCAGGGAACCTAACATCTCGGATGTAGTATTTTCCAACATTCCTGGCGGGTCGGCCCCTACTTCTCGGTGGGCACATTATATACGTCTATATCGTAATATAACCTAACCTAACCCATCTAGACCCTCGCTGGTAATGTTTTACAAAATCCCGGTTGTGTCGGCCCGTACTTCTCGGTGGGGACATTATATACGACTATAACGTTACATATCCTAACCTAAGGGAACCTAACATCTCGGATGTAGTATTTTTCAAAATTCCTGGCGGGTTGGCCCCTACTTCTCGGTGGGCACATTATATACATCTATAACGCAATCTAACCTAACTTAACCCAACGAGACCCTCGCTGGTAAGGTTTCACAGAATCCCGTTCATGTGTTCCCGTACGTCTAGGTGCGGACATTATATACGTCTATAAATTTATATATCCTAACCTAAGGGAACCTAGCATCTCGGATGTAGTATTTTCCAACATTCCTGGCGGGTCGGCCCCTACTTCTCGGTGGGCACATTATGTACGTCTATATCGTAATATAACCTAACCTAACCCATCTAGCCCCTAGCTGGGAATGTTTTACGAAATCCCGGTCGTGTCGGCCCGTACTTCTCGGTGGGGACATTATATACGTCTATAACGTAATATAACCTAACCTAACCCACCTAGACCCTCGCTGGTAATGTTTCACAGCATCCCGTTCATTTCTTCCCGTACGTCTAGGTGCGGACATTATATACGTCTATAAATTTATATATCCTAACCTAAGGGAACCTAACATCTCGGATGTAGTATTTTCCAACATTCCTGGCGGGTCGGCCCCTACTTCTCGGTGGGCACATTATGTACGTCTATATCGTAATATAACCTAACCTAACCCATCGAGACCCTCGCTGGTAATGTTTTACAGAATCCCGGTCGTGTCGTCCAGTACGTCTCGGTGCGGACATTATATATGTCTATAACGTTATATATCCTAACTTAAAGGAACCTAACATCTCGGATGTAGTATTTTCCAACATTGCTGGCGGGTCGGCCCCTACTTCTCGGTGGGCACATTATATACTTCTATATCGTAATATAACCTAACCTAACCCACCTAGACCCTCGCTGGTAATGTTTTACAAAATCCCGGTCGTGTCTGCCCGTACTTCTCGGTGGTGACATTATATACGTCTATAACGTTATATATCCTAACCTAAGGGAACCTAACATCTCCGATGTAGTATTTTCCACCATTCCTCGCGGGTCCTCCCCTACTTCTCGGTGGGCACATTATATACGTCTATATCGTAATATAACCTAACATAACCCATCTAGACCTTCGCTGGTAATGTTTTACAAAATCCCGGTCGTGTCGACCCGTACTTCTCGGTGGGGACATTATATACGTCTATAACGTTATATATCCTAACCTAAGGGAACCCAACATCTCCGATGTAGTATTTTCCAACATTCCTGGCGGGTCGGCCCCTACTTCTCGGTGGGCACATTATGTACGTCTATATCGTAATATAACAAAACCTAACCCATCGAGATCCTCGCTGGTAATGTTTTACAGAATCCCGGTCGTGTCGTCCCGTACGTCTCGGTGCGGACATTATATATGTCTATAACGTTATATATCCTAACTTAAAGGAACCTAACATCTCGGATGTAGTATTTTCCAACATTGCTGGCGGGTCGGCCCCTACTTCTAGGTGGGCACATTATATACTTCTATATCGTAATATAACCTAACCTAACCCACCTAGACCCTCGCTGGTAATGTTTTACAAAATCCCGGTCGTGTGTGCCCGTACTTCTCGGTGGTGACATTATATACGTCTATAACGTTATATATCCTAACCTAAGGGAACCTAACATCTCCGATGTAGTATTTTCCACCATTCCTCGCGGGTCCTCCCCTACTTCTCGGTGGGCACATTATATACGTCTATATCGTAATATAACCTAACCTAACCCATCTAGACCTTCGCTGGTAATGTTTTACAAAATCCCGGTCGTGTCGACCCGTACTTCTCGGTGGGGACATTATATACGTCTATAACGTTATATATCCTAACCTAAGGGAACCCAACATCTCCGACGTAGTATTTTCCAACATTCCTGGCGGGTCGGCCCCTACTTCTCGGTGGGCACATTATGTACGTCTATATCGGAATATAACCAAACCTAACCCATCTAGACGCTCGCTGGTAATGTTTTACAAAATCCAGGTCGTGTCTGCCCGTACTTCTCGTTGGGGACATTATATACGTCTATAACGTTATATATCCTAACCTAACGGAACCTAACATCTCCGATGAAGTATTTTCCACCATTCCTCGCGGGTCGGCCCCTACTTCTCGGTGGGCACATTATATACGTCTATATCGTAATATAACCTAACCTAACCCATCTAGACCCTCGCTGGTAATGTTTTACAAAATCCCGGTCGTGTCTGCCCGTACTTCTCGGTTGGGACATTATATACGTCTATAACGTTATATATCCTAACTTAAAGGAACCTCACATCTCGGATGTAGTATTTTCCAACATTCCTGGCGGGTCGGCCCCTACTTCTCGGTGGGCACATTATATACGTCTATATCGTAATATAAACTTACCTAACCCATCTAGACCCTCGCTGGTAATGTTTTACAAAATCCCGGTCGTGTCTGCCCGTACTTCTCGGTGGGGACATTATATACGTCTATAACGTTACATATCCTAACCTAAGGGAACCTAACATCTCGGATGTAGTATTTTCCAACATTCCTGGCGGGTCGGCCCCTACTTCTCGGTGGGCACATTATGTACGTCTATATCGTAATATAACCAAACCTAACCCATCTAGACGCTCGCTGGTAATGTTTTACAAAATCCAGGTCGTGTCTGCCCGTACTTCTCGGTGGGGACATTATATACGTCTATAACGTTATATATCCTAACCTAAGGGAACCTAACATCTCCGATGAAGTATTTTCCACCATTCCTCGCGGGTCGGCCCCTGCTTCTCGGTGGGCACATTATATACATCTATAACGCAATCTAACCTAACCTAACCCACCAAGACCCTCGCTGGTAATGTTTCACAGAATCCCGTTCATGTCTTCCCGTACGTCTAGGTGCGGACATTATATACGTCTATAAATTTATATATCCTAACCTAAGGGAACCTAACATCTCGGATGTAGTATTTTCCAACATTCCTGGCGGGTCGGCCCCTACTTCTCGGTGGGCACATTATGTACGTCTATATCGTAATATAACCTAACCTAACCCATCGAGACCCTCGCTGGTAATGTTTTACAGAATCCCGGTCGTGTCGTCCAGTACGTCTCGGTGCGGACATTATATACGTCTATAACGTTATATATCCTAACCTAAGGGAACCTAACATCTCCGATGTAGTATTTTCCACCATTCCTCGCGGGTCGGCCCCTACTTCTCGGTGGGCACATTATATACGTCTATATCGTAATATAACCTAACCTAACCCATCTAGACCCTCGCTGGTAATGTTTTACAAAATCCCGGTCGTGTCGGCCCGTACTTCTCGGTGGGGACATTATATACGTCTATAACGTTATATATCCTAACCTAAGGGAACCTAACATCTCGGATGTAGTATTTTCCAACATTCCTGTCGGGTCGGCCCATACTTCTCAGTGTGCACATTATATACGTCTATATCGTAATATAACCTAACCTAACCCATCTAGACCCTCGCTGGTAATGTTTTACAAAATCCCGGTCCTGTCGGCCCGTACTTTTCCGTGAGGACGTCATATACGTCTATAACTTTATATATCCTAACCTCAGGGAACCTAACATCTCGGATGTAGTATTTTCCAACATTCCTGGCGGGTCGGCACCTAATTCTCGGTGGGCACATTATATACGTCTATATCGTAATATAACCTAACCTAACCCATCTAGACGCTCGCTGGTAATGTTTTACAAAATCCCGGTCGTGTCTGCCCGTACTTCTCGGTTGGGACATTATATACATCTATAACGCACTCTAACCTAACCTAACCCACCTAGACCCTCGCTGGTAATGTTTCACAGAATCCCGTTCATGTCTTCCCGTACGTCTAGGTGCGGACATTATATACGTCTATAAATTTATATATCCTAACCTAAGGGAACCTAACATCTCGGATGTAGTATTTTCCAACATTCCTGGCGGGTCAGCCCCTACTTCTCGGTGGGCACATTATATACGTCTATCTCGTAATATAAACTTACCTAACCTATCTAGACCCTCGCTGGTAATGTTTTCCAAAATCCCGGTCGTGTCTGCCCGCACTTCTCGGTGGGGACATTATATACGTCTATAACGTTATATATCCTAACCTAAGGGAACCTAACATCTCGGATGTAGTATTTTCCAAAATTCCTGGCGGGTCGGCCCCTACTTCTCGGTGGGTACATTATATACATCTATATCGTAATATAACCTAACCTAACCCATCTAGTCCCTCGCTGGTAATATTTTACAAAATCCCGGTCCTGTCGGCCCGTACTTTTCCGTGAGGACATCATATACGTCTATAACTTTATATATCCTAACCTCAGGGAACCTAACATCTCGGATGTAGTATTTTCCAACATTCCTGGCGGGTCGGCCCCTACTTCTCGGTGGGCACATTATATACGTCTATATCGTAATATAACCTAACCTAACCCATCTAGACCCTCGCTGGTAATGTTTTACAAAATCCCGGTTGTGTCGGCCCGTACTTCTCGGTGGGGACATTATATACGACTATAACGTTACATATCCTAACCTAAGGGAACCTAACATCTCGGATGTAGTATTTTTCAAAATTCCTGGCGGGTTGGCCCCTACTTCTCGGTGGGCACATTATATACATCTATAACGCAATCTAACCTAACTTAACCCAACGAGACCCTCGCTGGTAAGGTTTCACAGAATCCCGTTCATGTGTTCCCGTACGTCTAGGTGCGGACATTATATACGTCTATAAATTTATATATCCTAACCTAAGGGAACCTAGCATCTCGGATGTAGTATTTTCCAACATTCCTGGCGGGTCGGCCCCTACTTCTCGGTGGGCACATTATGTACGTCTATATCGTAATATAACCTAACCTAACCCATCTAGCCCCTAGCTGGGAATGTTTTACGAAATCCCGGTCGTGTCGGCCCGTACTTCTCGGTGGGGACATTATATACGTCTATAACGTAATATAACCTAACCTAACCTACCTAGACCCTCGCTGGTAATGTTTCACAGAATCCCGTTCATGTCTTCCCGTACGTCTCGGTGTGTACATTATATACGTCTATAAATTTATATATCCTAACCTAAGGGAACCTAATATCTCGGATGTAGTATTTTCCAACATTCCTGGCGGGTCGGCCCCTACTTCTCGGTGGGCACATTATATACGTCTATATCGTAATATAACCTAACCTAACCCATCTAGACAGTCACTGGTAATGTTTTACAAAATCCCGGTCGTATCTGCCCGTACTTCTCGGTGGGGACATTATATACGTCTATAACGTTATATATCCTAACCTAAGGGAACCTGACATCTCGGATGTAGTATTTTCCAACATTCCTGGCGGGTCGGCCCCTACTTCTCGGTGGGCACATTATGTACGTCTATATCGTAATATAACCTAACCTAACCCATCGAGACCCTCGCTGGTAATGTTTTACAAAATCCCGGTCGTGTCGGCCCGTACTTCTCGGTGGGGACATTATATACGTCTATAACGTTATATATCCTAACCTAAGGGAACCTAACATCTCGGCTGTAGTATTTCACAACATTCCTGGCGGGTCGGCCCCTACTTCTCGGTGGGCACATTATTAACGTCTATATCGTAATATAACCTAACCTAACCCATCGAGACCCTCGCTGGTAATGTTTTACAGAATCCCGGTCGTGTCGTCCCGTACGTCTCGGTGCGGACATTATATACGTCTATAACGTTATATATCCTAACTTAAAGGAACCTCACATCTCGGATGTAGTATTTTCCAACATTCCTGGCGGGTCGGCCCCTACTTCTCGGTGGGCACATTATATACATCTATATCGTAATATAACCTAACCTAACCCATCTAGACCCTCGCTGGTAATGTTTTACAAAATCCCGGTCGTGTCTGCCCGTACTTCTCGGTTGGGACATTATATACATCTATAACGCAATCTAACCTAACCTAACCCACCTAGACCCTCGCTGGTAATGTTTCACAGAATCCCGTTCATGTCTTCCAGTACGTCTAGATGCGGACATTATATACGTCTATAAATTTATATATCCTAACCTAAGGGAACCTAACATCTCGGATGTAGTATTTTCCAACATTCCTGGCGGGTCAGCCCCTACTTCTCGGTGGGCACATTATATACGTCTATCTCGTAATATAAACTTACCTAACCTATCTAGACCCTCGCTGGTAATGTTTTCCAAAATCCCGGTCGTGTCTGCCCGCACTTCTCGGTGGGGACATTATATACGTCTATAACGTTATATATCCTAACCTAAGGGAACCTAACATCTCGGATGTAGTATTTTCCAAAATTCCTGGCGGGTCGGCCCCTACTTCTCGGTGGGTACATTATATACATCTATATCGTAATATAACCTAACCTAACCCATCTAGTCCCTCGCTGGTAATGTTTTACAAAATCCCGGTCCTGTCGGCCCGTACTTTTCCGTGAGGACATCATATACGTCTATAACTTTATATATCCTAACCTCAGGGAACCTAACATCTCGGATGTAGTATTTTCCAACATTCCTGGCGGGTCGGCCCCTACTTCTCGGTGGGCACATTATATACGTCTATATCGTAATATAACCTAACCTAACCCATCTAGACCCTCGCTGGTAATGTTTTACAAAATCCCGGTTGTGTCGGCCCGTACTTCTCGGTGGGGACATTATATACGACTATAACGTTACATATCCTAACCTAAGGGAACCTAACATCTCGGATGTAGTATTTTTCAAAATTCCTGGCGGGTTGGCCCCTACTTCTCGGTGGGCACATTATATACATCTATAACGCAATCTAACCTAACTTAACCCACCGAGACCCTCGCTGGTAAGGTTTCACAGAATCCCGTTCATGTGTTCCCGTACGTCTAGGTGCGGACATTATATACGTCTATAAATTTATATATCCTAACCTAAGGGAACCTAGCATCTCGGATGTAGTATTTTCCAACATTCCTGGCGGGTCGGCCCCTACTTCTCGGTGGGCACATTATATACGTCTATATCGTAATATAACCTAACCTAACCCATCTAGACAGTCACTGGTAATGTTTTACAAAATCCCGGTCGTATCTGCCCGTACTTCTCGGTGGGGACATTATATACGTCTATAACGTTATATATCCTAACCTAAGGGAACCTAACATCTCCGATGTAGTATTTTACAACATTCCTGGCGGGTCGGCCCCTACTTCTCGGTGGGCACATTATATACGTCTATATCGTAATATAAACTTACCTAACCCATCTAGACCCTCGCTGGTAATGTTTTACAAAATCCCGGTCGTGTCTGCCCGTACTTCTCGGTGGGGACATTATATACGTCTATAACGTTACATATCCTAACCTAAGGGAACCTAACATCTCGGATGTAGTATTTTCCAAAATTCCTGGTGGGTTGGCCCCTACTTCTCGGTGGGCACATTATATACATCTATAACGCAATCTAACCTAACCTAACCCACCTAGACCCTCGCTGGTAATGTTTCACAGAATCCCGTTCATTTCTTCCCGTACGTCTAGGTGCGGACATTATATACGTCTATAAATTTATATATCCTAACCTAAGGGAACCTAACATCTCGGATGTAGTATTTTCCAACATTCCTGGCGGGTCGGCCCCTACTTCTCGGTGGGCACATTATGTACGTCTATATCGTAATATAACCTAACCTAACCCATCTAGCCCCTAGCTGGGAATGTTTTACGAAATCCCGGTCGTGTCGGCCCGTACTTCTCGGTGGGGACATTATATACGTCTATAACGTAATATAACCTAACCTAACCTACCTAGACCCTCGCTGGTAATGTTTCACAGAATCCCGTTCATGTCTTCCCGTACGTCTCGGTGTGTACATTATATACGTCTATAAATTTATATATCCTAACCTAAGGGAACCTAATATCTCGGATGTAGTATTTTCCAACATTCCTGGCGGGTCGGCCCCTACTTCTCGGTGGGCAGATTATATACGTCTATATCGTAATATAACCTAACCTAACCCATCTAGACAGTCACTGGTAATGTTTTACAAAATCCCGGTCGTATCTGCCCGTACTTCTCGGTGGGGACATTATATACGTCTATAACGTTATATATCCTAACCTAAGGGAACCTAACATCTCCGATGTAGTATTTTACAACATTCCTGGCGGGTCGGCCCCTACTACTCGGTGGGCACATTATATACGTCTATATCGTAATATAAACTTACTTAACCCATCTAGACCCTCGATGGTAATGTTTTACAAAATCCCGGTCGTGTCTGCCCGTACTTCTCGGTGGGGACATTATATACGTCTATAACGTTGCATATCCTAACCTAAGGGAACCTAACATCTCGGATGTAGTATTTTCCAAAATTCCTGGCGGGTTGGCCCCTACTTCTCGGTGGGCACATTATATACATCTATAACGCAATCTAACCTAACCTAACCCACCTAGACCCTCGCTGGTAATGTTTCACAGCATCCCGTTCATTTCTTCCCGTACGTCTAGGTGCGGACATTATATACGTCTATAAATTTATATATCCTAACCTAAGGGAACCTAACATCTCGGATGTAGTATTTTCCAACATTCCTGGCGGGTCGGCCCCTACTTCTCGGTGGGCACATTATATACGTCTATATCGTAATATAAACTTACCTAACCCATCTAGACCCTCGCTGGTAATGTTTTACAAAATCCCGGTCGTGTCTGCCCCTACTTCTCGGTGGGCACACTATATACATCTATAACGCAATCTAACCTAACCTAACCCACCTAGAACCTCGCTGGTAATATTTCACAGAATCCCGTTCATGTCTTCCCGTACGTCTAGGTGCGGACATTATATACGTCTATAAATTTATATATCCTAACCTAAGGGAACCTAACATCTCGGATGTAGTATTTTCCAACATTCCTGGCGGGTCAGCCCCTACTTCTCGGTGGGCACATTATATATGTCTATATCGTAATATAAACTTACCTAACCCATCTAGACCCTCGCTGGTAATGTTTTACAAAATCCCGGTCGTGTCTGCCCGTACTTCTCGGTGGGGACATTATATACGCCTATAACGTTACATATCCTAACCTAAGGGAACCTAACATCTCGGATGTAGTATTTTCCAAAATTCCTGGCGGGTCGGCCCCTACTTCTCGGTGGGCACATTATATACGTCTATATCGTAATATAACCTAACCTAACCCATCTAGTCCCTCGCTGGTAATGTTTTACAAAATCCCGGTCGGGTCTGCCCGTACTTCTCGGTTGGGACATTATATACGTCTATAACGTTATATATCCTAACTTAAAGGAGCCTAACATCTCGGATGTAGTATTTTCCAACATTCCTGGCGGGGCGGCCCCTACTTCTCGGTGGGCACATTATATACGTCTATATCGTAATATAAACTTACCTAACCCATCTAGACCCTCGCTGGTAATGTTTTACAAAATCCCGGTCGTGTCTGCCCCTACGTCTCGGTGGGCACATTATATACATCTATAACGCAATCTAACCTAACCTAACCCACGTAGACCCTCGCTGGTAATGTTTCTCAGAATCCCGTTCATGTCTTCCCGTACGTCTAGGTGCGGACATTATATACGTCTATAAATTTATATATCCTAACCTAAGGGAACCTAACATCTCGGATGTAGTATTTTCCAACATTCCTGGCGGGTCAGCCCCTACTTCTCGGTGGGCACATTAAGTACGTCTATATCGTAATATAAACTTACCTAACCTAACTAGACCCTCGCTGGTAATGTTTTCCAAAATCCCGGTCGTGTCTGTCCGCACTTCTCGGTGGGGACATTATATACGTCTATAACGTTATATATCCTAACCTAAGGGGACCTAACATCTCGGATGTAGTATTTTCCAAAATTCCTGGCGGGTCGGCCCCTACTTCTCGGTGGGTACATTATATACATCTATATCGTAATATAACCTAACCTAACCCATCTAGTCCCTCGCTGGTAATGTTTTACAAAATCCCGGTCCTGTCGGCCCGTACTTTTCCGTGAGGACATCATATACGTCTATAACTTTATATATCCTAACCTCAGGGAACCTAACATCTCGGATGTAGTATTTTCCAACATTCCTGGCGGGTCGGCCCCTACTTCTCGGTGGGCACATTATATACGTCTATAACGTAATATAACCTTACCTAACCCATCTAGACCGTCACTGGCAATGTTTTAGAAAATCCCGGTTGTGTCGACCCGTACTTCTCGGTGGGGACATTATATACGTCTATAACGTTATATATCCTAACCTAAGGGAACCTAACATCTCCGATGTAGTATTTTCCACCATTCCTCGCGGGTCGGCCCCTACTTCTCGGTGGGCACATTATATACGTCTATATCGTAATATAAACTTACCTAACCCATCTAGACCCTCGCTGGTAATGTTTTACAAAATCCCGGTCGTGTCTGCCCGTACTTCTCGGTGGGGACATTATATACGTCTATAACGTTACATATCCTAAAATAAGGGAACCTAACACCTCGGATGTAGTATTTTTCAAAATTCCTGGCGGGTTGGCCCCTACTTCTCGGTGGGCACATTATATACATCTATAACGCAATCTAACCTAACCTAACCCACCGAGACCCTCGCGGGTAAGGTTTCACAGAATCCCGTTCATGTGTTCCCGTACGTCTTGGTGCGGACATTATATACGTCTATAAATTTATATATCCTAACCTAAGGGAACCTAACATCTCGGATGTAGTATTTTCCCACATTCCTGGCGGGTCGGCCCCTACTTCTCGGTGGGCACATTATGTACGTCTATATCGTAATATAACCTAACCTAACCCATCTAGCCCCTAGCTGGGAATGTTTTACAAAATCCCGGTCGTGTCGGGCCCGTACTTCTCGGTGGGGACATTATATACGTCTATAACGTTACATATCCTAAAATAAGGGAACCTAACACCTCGGATGTAGTATTTTTCAAAATTCCTGGCGGGTTGGCCCCTACTTCTCCGTGGGCACATTATATACATCTATAACGCAATCTAACCTAACCTAACCCACCGAGACCCTCGCGGGTAAGGTTTCACAGAATCCCGTTCATGTGTTCCCGTACGTCTTGGTGCGGACATTATATACGTCTATAAATTTATATATCCTAACCTAAGGGAAGCTAACATCTCGGATGTAGTATTTTCCAACATTCCTGGCGGGTCGGCCCCTACTTCTCGGTGGGGACATTATATACGTCTATAACGTAATATAACCTAACCTAACCTACCTAGACCCTCGCTGGTAATGTTTCACAGAATCCCGTTCATGTCTTCCCGTACGTCTCGGTGTGTACATTATATACGTCTATAAATTTATATATCCTAACCTAAGGGAACCTGAAATCTCGGATGTAGTATTTTCCAACATTCCTGGCGGGTCGGCCCCTACTTCTCGGTGGGCACATTATATACGTCTATATCGTAATATAACCTAACCTAACCCATCTAGACAGTCACTGGTAATGTTTTAAAAAATCCCGGTCGTATCTGCCCGTACTTCTCAGTGGGGACATTACATACGTCTATAACGTTATATATCCTAACCTAAGGGAACCTAACATCTCGGATGTAGTATTTTCCAACATTCCTGGCGGGTCGGCCCCTACTTCTCGGTGGGCACATTATATACGTCTATAACGTAATATTACCTTACCTAACCCATCTAGACCGTCACTGGTAATGTTTTACAAAATCCCGGTTGTGTCGACCCGTACTTCTTGGTGGGGACATTATATACGTCTATAACGTTATATATCCTAACCTAAGGGAACCTAACATCTCCGATGTAGTATTTTCCACCATTCCTCGCGGGTCGGCCCCTACTTCTCGGTGGGCACATTATATACGTCTATATCGTAATATAAACTTACCTAACCCATCTAGACCCTCGCTGGTAATGTTTTACAAAATCCCGGTCGTGTCTGCCCGTACTTCTCGGTGGGGACATTATATACGTCTATAACGTTACATATCCTAACCTAAGGGAACCTAACATCTCGGATGTAGTATTTTTCAAAATTCCTGGCGGGTTGGCGCCTACTTCTCGGTGGGCACATTATATACGTCGATATCGTAATATAAACTTACCTAACCCATCTAGACCCTCGCTGGTAATGTTTTACAAAATCCCGGTCGTGTCTGCCCCTACTTCTCGGTGGGCACATTATATACATCTATAACGCAATCTAACCTAACCTAACCCATCTAGACCCTCGCTGGTAATGTTTCACAGAATCCCGTTCATGTCTTCCCGTACGTCTAGGTGCGGACATTATATACGTCTATAAATTTATATATCCTAACCTAAGGGAACCTAACATCTCGGATGTAGTATTTTCCAACATTCCTGGCGGGTCGGCCCCTACTTCTCGGTGGGCACATTATATACGTCTATATCGTAATATAACCTAACCTAACCCATCTAGCCCGTAGCTGGGAATGTTTTACAAAATCCCGGTCGTGTCGGCCCGTACTTCTCGGTGGGGACATTATATACGTCTATAACGTAATATAACCTAACCTAACCTACCTAGACCCTCGCTGGTAATGTTTCACAGAATCCCGTTCATGTCTTCCCGTACGTCTCGGTGTGTACATTAAATACGTCTATAAATTTATATATCCTAACCTAAGGGAACCTGAAATCTCGGATGTAGTATTTTCCAACATTCCTGGCGGGTCGGCCCCTACTTCTCGGTGGGCACATTATATACGCCTATAACGTAATATAACCTTACCTAACCCATCTAGACCGTCACTGGTAATGTTTTACAATATCCCGGTTGTGTCGACCCGTACTTCTTGGTGGGGACATTATATACGCCTATAACGTTATATATCCTAACCTAAGGGAACCTAACATCTCGGATGTAGTATTTTCCAACATTCCTGGCGGGTCGGCCCCTACTTCTCGGTGGGCACATTATGTACGTCTATATCGTAATATAAACTTACCTAACCCATCTAGACCCTCGCTGGTAATGTTTTACAAAATCCCGGTCGTGTCTGCCCCTACGTCTCGGTGGGCACATTATATACATCTATAACGCAATCTAACCTAACCTAACCCACCTAGACCCTCGCTGGTAATGTTTCTCAGAATCCCGTTCATGTCTTCCCGTACGTCTAGGTGCGGACATTATATACGTCTATAAATTTATATATCCTAACCTAAGGGAACCTAACATCTCGGATGTAGTATTTTCCAACATTCCTGGCGGGTCAGCCCCTACTTCTCGGTGGGCACATTAAGTACGTCTATATCGTAATATAAACTTACCTAACCTAACTAGACCCTCGCTGGTAATGTTTTCCAAAATCCCGGTCGTGTCTGTCCGCACTTCTCGGTGGGGACATTATATACGTCTATAACGTTATATATCCTAACCTAAGGGAACCTAACATCTCGGATGTAGTATTTTCCAAAATTCCTGGCGGGTCGGCCCCTACTTCTCGGTGGGTACATTATATACATCTATATCGTAATATAACCTAACCTAACCCATCTAGTCCCTCGCTGGTAATGTTTTACAAAATCCCGGTCCTGTCGGCCCGTACTTTTCCGTGAGGACATCATATACGTCTATAACTTTATATATCCTAACCTCAGGGAACCTAACATCTCGGATGTAGTATTTTCCAACATTCCTGGCGGGTCGGCCCCTACTTCTCGGTGGGCACATTATATACGTCTATAACGTAATATAACCTTACCTAACCCATCTAGACCGTCACTGGCAATGTTTTAGAAAATCCCGGTTGTGTCGACCCGTACTTCTCGGTGGGGACATTATATACGTCTATAACGTTATATATCCTAACCTAAGGGAACCTAACATCTCCGATGTAGTATTTTCCACCATTCCTCGCGGGTCGGCCCCTACTTCTCGGTGGGCACATTATATACGTCTATATCGTAATATAAACTTACCTAACCCATCTAGACCCTCGCTGGTAATGTTTTACAAAATCCCGGTCGTGTCTGCCCGTACTTCTCGGTGGGGACATTATATACGTCTATAACGTTACATATCCTAAAATAAGGGAACCTAACACCTCGGATGTAGTATTTTTCAAAATTCCTGGCGGGTTGGCCCCTACTTCTCGGTGGGCACATTATATACATCTATAACGCAATCTAACCTAACCTAACCCACCGAGACCCTCGCGGGTAAGGTTT
>CAXAJV010000646.1:0-150667 GCA_963969225.1 Xylocopa violacea | reverse complement strand
TAGGTTATATTACGATATAGACGTACATAATGTGCCCACCGAGAAGTAGGGGCCGACCCGCCAGGAATGTTGGAAAATACTACATCCGAGATGTTAGGTTCCCTTAGGTTAGGATATATAAATTTATAGACGTATATAATGTCCGCACCTCGACGTACGGGAAGACATGAACGGGATTCTGTGAAACATTACCAGCGAGGGTTTGGGTGCGTTAGGTTAGGTTAGATTGCGTTATAGATGTACATAATGTGCCCACCGAGAAGTAGGGGCCAACCCGCCAGGAATTTTGGAAAATACTACATCCGAGATGTTAGGTTCCCTTAGGTTAGGATATGTAACGTTATAGATGTATATAATGTCCCCACCGAGAAGTACGGGCAGACACGACCGAGATTTTGTAAAACATTACCAGCGAGGGTCTAGATGGGTTAGGTAAGTTTATATTACGGTATAGACGTATATAATGTGCCCACCGAGATGTAGGGGCCGACCCTCCAGGAATGTTGGAAAATACTACATCCGAGATGTTAGGCTCCTTTAAGTTAGGATATATAACGTTATAGACGTATATAATGTCCCCACCGAGAACTACGGGCAGACACGACCTGGATTTTGTAAAACATTACCAGCGAGCGTCTAGATGGGTTAGGTTTGGTTATATTACGATATAGACGTACATAATGTGCCCACCGAGAAGTAGGGGCCGACCCGCCAGGAATGTTGGAAAATACTACATCCGAGATGTTAGGTTCCCTTAAGTTAGGATATATAAAGTTATAGACGTATATGATGTCCCCACGGAAAAGTACGGGCCGACACGACCGGGATTTTGTAAAACATTACCAGCGAGGGTCTAGATGGGTTAGGTAAGTTTATATTACGGTATAGACGTATATAATGTGCCCACCGAGAAGTAGGGGCCGACCCTCCAGGAATGTTGGAAAATACTACATCCGAGATGTTAGGCTCCTTTAAGTTAGGATATATAACGTTATAGACGTATATAATGTCCCCACCGAGAACTACGGGCAGACACGACCTGGATTTTGTAAAACATTACCAGCGAGCGTCTAGATGGGTTAGGTTTGGTTATATTACGATATAGACGTACATAATGTGCCCACCGAGAAGTAGGGGCCGACCCGCCAGGAATGTTGGAAAATACTACATCGGAGATGTTAGGTTCCCTTAGGTTAGGATATATAACGTTATAGACGTATATAATGTCCCCACCGAGAAGTACGGGTCGACACGACCGGGATTTAGTAAAACATTACCAGCGAGGGTCTAGGTGGGTTAGGTTAGGTTATATTACGATATAGAAGTATATAATGTGCCCACCGAGAAGTAGGGTCCGACCCGCCAGCAATGTTGGAAAATACTACATCCGAGATGTTAGGTTCCTTTAAGTTAGGATATATAACGTTATAGACGTATATAATGTCCGCACCGAGACGTACGGGACGACACGAACGGGATTCTGTAAAACATTACCAGCGAGGGTCTCGATGGGTTAGGTTAGGTTATATTACGATATAGACGTACATAATGTTCCCACCGAGAAGTAGGGGCCGACCCGCCAGGAATGTTGGAAAATACTACATCGGAGATGTTAGGTTCCCTTAGGTTAGGATATATAACGTTATAGACGTATATAATGTCCCCACCGAGAAGTACGGGTCGACACGACCGGGATTTTGTGAAACATTACCAGTGACGGCCTAGATGGGTTAGGTAAGGTTATATTACGTTATAGACGTATATAATGTGCCCACCGAGAAGTAGGGGCCGACCCGCCAGGAATGTTGGAAAATACTACATCCGAGATGTCAGTTTCCCTTAGGTTAGGATATATAACGTTATAGACGTATATAATGTCCCCACCGAGAAGTACGGGCAGACACGACCTGAATTTTGTAAAACATTACCAGCGAGGGTCTAGATGGGTTAGGTAAGGTTATATTACGATATAGACGTATATAATGTACCCACCGAGAAGTAGGGGCCGACCCGCCAGGAATGTTGGAAAATACTACATCCGAGATGTTAGGTTTCCTTAAGTTAGGATATATAAAGTTATAGACGTATATCATGTCCTCACGGAAAAGTACGGGCCGACAGGACCGGGATTTTGTAAAACATTACCAGCGGGGGACTAGATGGGTTAGGTTAGGTTATATTACGATATAGATGTATATAATGTACCCACCGAGAAGTAGGGGCCGACCCGCCAGGTATTTTGGAAAATGCTATATCCGAGATGTTAGGTTCCCTTAGGTTAGGATATATAACGTTATAGACGTATATAATGTCCCTACCGAGAAGTGCGGGCAGACACGACCGGGATTTTGGAAAACATTACCAGCGAGGGTCTAGATGGGTTACGTTAGGTCATATTACGATATAGACGTATATAATGTGCCCACCGAGAAGTAGGGGCCGACCCGCGAGGAATGGTGGAAAATACTTCATCGGAGATGTTAGGATCCCTTAGGTTAGGATATATAACGTTATAGACGTATATAATGTCCCCACCGAGAAGTACGGGCAGACACGACCTGGATTTTGTAAAACATTACCAGCGAGCGTCTAGATGGGTTAGGTTTTGTTATATTACGATATAGACGTACATAATGTGCCCACCGAGAAGTAGGGGCCGACCCGACAGGAATGTTGGAAAATACTACATCGGAGATGTTGGGTTCCCTTAGGTTAGGATATATAACGTTATAGACGTATATAATGTCCCCACCGAGAAGTACGGGTCGACACGACCGGGATTTTGTAAAACATTACCAGTGACGGTCTAGATGGGTTAGGTAAGGTTATATTACGTTATAGACGTATATAATGTGCCCACCGAGAAGTAGGGGCCGACCCGCCAGGAATGTTGGAAAATACTACATCCGAGATGTCAGTTTCCCTTAGGTTAGGATATATAACGTTATAGACGTATATAATGTCCCCACCGAGAAGTACGGGCAGACACGACCTGAATTTTGTAAAACATTACCAGCGAGGGTCTAGATGGGTTAGGTAAGGTTATATTACGATATAGACGTATATAATGTACCCACCGAGAAGTAGGGGCCGACCCGCCAGGAATGTTGGAAAATACTACATCCGAGATGTTAGGTTTCCTTAAGTTAGGATATATAAAGTTATAGACGTATATCATGTCCTCACGGAAAAGTACGGGCCGACAGGACCGGGATTTTGTAAAACATTACCAGCGGGGGACTAGATGGGTTAGGTTAGGTTATATTACGATATAGATGTATATAATGTACCCACCGAGAAGTAGGGGCCGACCCGCCAGGTATTTTGGAAAATGCTATATCCGAGATGTTAGGTTCCCTTAGGTTAGGATATATAACGTTATAGACGTATATAATGTCCCTACCGAGAAGTGCGGGCAGACACGACCGGGATTTTGGAAAACATTACCAGCGAGGGTCTAGATGGGTTACGTTAGGTCATATTACGATATAGACGTATATAATGTGCCCACCGAGAAGTAGGGGCCGACCCGCGAGGAATGGTGGAAAATACTTCATCGGAGATGTTAGGATCCCTTAGGTTAGGATATATAACGTTATAGACGTATATAATGTCCCCACCGAGAAGTACGGGCAGACACGACCTGGATTTTGTAAAACATTACCAGCGAGCGTCTAGATGGGTTAGGTTTTGTTATATTACGATATAGAACTACATAATGTGCCCACCGAGAAGTAGGGGCCGACCCGACAGGAATGTTGGAAAATACTACATCGGAGATGTTGGGTTCCCTTAGGTTAGGATATATAACGTTATAGACGTATATAATGTCCCCACCGAGAAGTACGGGTCGACACGACCGGGATTTTGTAAAACATTACCAGTGACGGTCTAGATGGGTTAGGTAAGGTTATATTACGTTATAGACGTATATAATGTGCCCACCGAGAAGTAGGGGCCGACCCGCCAGGAATGTTGGAAAATACTACATCCGAGATGTCAGTTTCCCTTAGGTTAGGATATATAACGTTATAGACGTATATAATGTCCCCACCGAGAAGTACGGGCAGACACGACCTGAATTTTGTAAAACATTACCAGCAAGGGTCTAGATGGGTTAGGTAAGGTTATATTACGGTATAGACGTATATAATTTGCACACTGAGAAGTAGGGGCCGACCCGACAGGAATGTTGGAAAATACTACATCCGAGATGTTAGGTTCCCTTAGGTTAGGATATATAACGTTATAGACGTATATAATGTCCGCACCGAGACGTACGGGCAGACACGACCGGGATTTTGTAAAACATTACCAGCGAGGGTCCAGATGGGTTAGGTAAGTTTATATTACGATATAGACATATATAATGTGCCCACCGAAAAGTAGGGGCCGACCCGCCAGGAATGTTGGAAAATACTACATCCGAGATGTGATGTTCCTTTAAGTTAGGATATGTAACGTTATAAACGTATATAATGTCCCAACCGAGATGTACGGGCAGACACGACCGGGATTTTGTAAAACATTACCAGCGAGGGTCTAGATGGGTTAGGTTAGGTTATATTACGATACAGACGTATATAATGTGCCCACCGAGAAGTAGGGGCCGACCCGCGAGGAACGGTGGAAAATACTACATCGGAGATGTTAGTTTCCCTTAGGTTAGGATATATAACGTTATAGACATATATAATGTCTCCACCGAGAAGTACGGGCAGACACGACCGGGATTTTGTAAAACATTACCAGCGAGCGTCTAGATGGGTTAGGTTTGGTTATATTACGATATAGACGTACATAATGTGCCCACCGAGAAGTAGGGGCCGACCCGCCAGGAATGTTGGAAAATACTACATCGGAGATGTTAGGTTCCCTTAGGTTAGGATATATATCGTTATAGACGTATATAATGTCCCCACCGAGAAGTACGGGTCGACACGACCGGGATTTTGTAAAACATTACCAGTGACGGTCTAGATGGGTTAGGTAAGGTTATATTACGTTATAGACGTATATAATGTGCCCACCGAGAAGTAGGGGCCGACCCGCCAGGAATGTTGGAAAATACTACATCCGAGATGTCAGTTTCCCTTAGGTTAGGATATATAACGTTATAGACGTATATAATGTCCCCACCGAGAAGTACGGGCAGACACGACCTGAATTTTGTAAAACATTACCAGCGAGGGTCTGGATGGGTTAGGTAAGGTTATATTACGATATAGACGTATATAATGTACCCACCGAGAAGTAGGGGCCGACCCGCCAGGAATGTTGGAAAATACTACATCCGAGATGTTAGGTTTCCTTAAGTTAGGATATATAAAGTTATAGACGTATATGATGTCCCCACGGAAAAGTACGGGCCGACACGACCGGGATTTTGTAAAACATTACCAGCGAGGGTCTAGATGGGTTAGGTTAGGTTATGTTACGATATAGACGTATATAATGTGCCCACCGAGAAGTAGGAGCCGACCCGCCAGGAATGTTGGAAAATACTACATCCGAGATGTTAGGTTCCCTTAGGTTAGGATATATAACGTTATAGACGTATATAATGTCCGCACCGAGACGTACGGGACGACACGACGGGGATTCTGTAAAACATTCCCAGCTAGGGGCTAGATGGGTTAGGTTAGGTTATATTACGATATAGACGTACATAATGTGCCCACCGAGAAGTAGGGGCCGACCCGCCAGGAATGTTGGAAAATACTACATCCGAGATGTTAGGTTCCCTTAGGTTAGGATATATAAATTTATAGACGTATATAATGTCCGCACCTAGACGTACGGGAAGACATGAACGGGATTCTGTGAAACATTACCAGCGAGGGTTTGGGTGCGTTAGGTTAGGTTAGATTGCGTTATAGATGTACATAATGTGCCCACCGAGAAGTAGGGGCCAACCCGCCAGGAATTTTGGAAAATACTACATCCGAGATGTTAGGTTCCCTTAGGTTAGGATATGTAACGTTATAGATGTATATAATGTCCCCACCGAGAAGTACGGGCAGACACGACCGAGATTTTGTAAAACATTACCAGCGAGGGTCTAGATGGGTTAGGTAAGTTTATATTACGGTATAGACGTATATAATGTGCCCACCGAGATGTAGTGGCCGACCCTCCAGGAATGTTGGAAAATACTACATCCGAGATGTTAGGCTCCTTTAAGTTAGGATATATAACGTTATAGACGTATATAATGTCCCCACCGGGAACTACGGGCAGACACGACCTGGATTTTGTAAAACATTACCAGCGAGCGTCTAGATGGGTTAGGTTTGGTTATATTACGATATAGACGTACATAATGTGCCCACCGAGAAGTAGGGGCCGACCCGCCAGGAATGTTGGAAAATACTACATCGGAGATGTTAGGTTCCCTTAGGTTAGGATATATAACGTTATAGACGTATATAATGTCCCCACCGAGAAGTGCGGGCAGACACGACCGGGATTTTGGAAAACATTACCAGCGAGGGTCTAGATGGGTTAGGTTAGGTCATATTACGATATAGACGTATATAATGTGCCCACCGAGAAGTAGGGGCCGACTCGCCAGGAATGTTGGAAAATACTACATCCGAGATGTTAGGTTCCCTTAGGTTAGGATATATAACGTTATAGACGTATATAATGTCCCCACCGAGAAGTACGGGCAGACACGACCGGGATTTTGTAAAACATTACCAGCGAGGTTCTAGATGGGTTAGGTTAGGTTATATTACGATATAGACGTATATAATGTGCCCACCGAGAAGTAGGGGCCGACCCGCGAGGAATGGTGGAAAATACTTCATCGGAGATGTTAGGTTCCCTTAGGTTAGGATATATAACGTTATAGACGTATATAATGTCCCCACCGAGAAGTACGGGCAGACACGACCTGGATTTTGTAAAACATTACCAGCGAGCGTCTAGATGGGTTAGGTTTTGTTATATTACGATATAGACGTACATAATGTGCCCACCGAGAAGTAGGGGCCGACCCGCCAGGAATGTTGGAAAATACTACATCGGAGATGTTGGGTTCCCTTAGGTTAGGATATATAACGTTATAGACGTATATAATGTCCCCACCGAGAAGTACGGGTCGACACGACCGGGATTTTGTAAAACATTACCAGTGACGGTCTAGATGGGTTAGGTAAGGTTATATTACGTTATAGACGTATATAATGTGCCCACCGAGAAGTAGGGGCCGACCCGCCAGGAATGATGGAAAATACTACATCCGAGATGTCAGTTTCCCTTAGGTTAGGATATATAACGTTATAGACGTATATAATGTCCCCACCGAGAAGTACGGGCAGACACGACCTGAATTTTGTAAAACATTACCAGCGAGGGTCTAGATGGGTTAGGTAAGGTTATATTACGATATAGACGTATATAATGTACCCACCGAGAAGTAGGGGCCGACCCGCCAGGAATGTTGGAAAATACTACATCCGAGATGTTAGGTTCCCTTAAGTTAGGATATATAAAGTTATAGACGTGTATGATGTCCCCACGGAAAAGTACGGGCCGACAGGACCGGGATTTTGTAAAACATTACCAGCGAGGGTCTAGATGGGTTAGGTAAGTTTATATTACGGTATAGACGTATATAATGTGCCCACCGAGAAGTAGGGGCCGACCCTCCAGGAATGTTGGAAAATACTACATCCGAGATGTTAGGCTCCTTTAAGTTAGGATATATAACGTTATAGACGTATATAATGTCCCCACCGAGAACTACGGGCAGACACGACCTGGATTTTGTAAAACATTACCAGCGAGCGTCTAGATGGGTTAAGTTTGGTTATATTACGATATAGACGTACATAATGTGCCCACCGAGAAGTAGGGGCCGACCCGCCAGGAATGTTGGAAAATACTACATCGGAGATGTTAGGTTCCCTTAGGTTAGGATATATAACGTTATAGACGTATATAATGTCCCCACCGAGAAGTACGGGTCGACACGACCGGGATTTTGTAAAACATTACCAGCGAGGGTCTAGGTGGGTTAGGTTAGGTTATATTACGATATAGAAGTATATAATGTGCCCACCGAGAAGTAGGGGCCGACCCGCCAGCAATGTTGGAAAATACTACATCCGAGATGTTAGGTTCCTTTAAGTTAGGATATATAACGTTATAGACGTATATAATGTCCGCACCGAGACGTACGGGACGACACGAACGGGATTCTGTAAAACATTACCAGCGAGGGTCTCGATGGGTTAGGTTAGGTTATATTACGATATAGACGTACATAATGTTCCCACCGAGAAGTAGGGGCCGACCCGCCAGGAATGTTGGAAAATACTACATCGGAGATGTTAGGTTCCCTTAGGTTAGGATATATAACGTTATAGACGTATATAATGTCCCTACCGAGAAGTGCGGGCAGACACGACCGGGATTTTGGAAAACATTACCAGCGAGGGTCTAGATGGGTTAGGTTAGGTCATATTACGATATAGACGTATATAATGTGCCCACCGAGAAGTAGGGGCCGACCCGCGAGGAATGGTGGAAAATACTTCATCGGAGATGTTAGGATCCCTTAGGTTAGGATATATAACGTTATAGACGTATATAATGTCCCCACCGAGAAGTACGGTTAGACACGACCTGGATTTTGTAAAACATTACCAGCGAGCGTCTAGATGGGTTAGGTTTTGTTATATTACGATATAGACGTACATAATGTGCCCACCGAGAAGTAGGGGCCGACCCGACAGGAATGTTGGAAAATACTACATCGGAGATGTTGGGTTCCCTTAGGTTAGGATATATAACGTTATAGACGTATATAATGTCCCCACCGAGAAGTACGGGTCGACACGACTGGGATTTTGTAAAACATTACCAGTGACGGTCTAGATGGGTTAGGTAAGGTTATATTACGTTATAGACGTATATAATGTGCCCACCGAGAAGTAGGGGCCGACCCGCCAGGAATGTTGGAAAATACTACATCCGAGATGTCAGTTTCCCTTAGGTTAGGATATATAACGTTATAGACGTATATAATGTCCCCACCGAGAAGTACGGGCAGACACGACCTGAATTTTGTAAAACATTACCAGCAAGGGTCTAGATGGGTTAGGTAAGGTTATATTACGGTATAGACGTATATAATTTGCACACTGAGAAGTAGGGGCCGACCCGACAGGAATGTTGGAAAATACTACATCCGAGATGTTAGGTTCCCTTAGGTTAGGATATATAACGTTATAGACGTATATAATGTCCGCACCGAGACGTACGGGCAGACACGACCGGGATTTTGTAAAACATTACCAGCGAGGTTCCAGATGGGTTAGGTAAGTTTATATTACGATATAGACATATATAATGTGCCCACCGAGAAGTAGGGGCCGACCCGCCAGGAATGTTGGAAAATACTACATCCGAGATGTGATGTTCCTTTAAGTTAGGATATATAACGTTATAAACGTATATAATGTCCCAACCGAGATGTACGGGCAGACACGACCGGGATTTTGTAAAACATTACCAGCGAGGGTCTAGATGGGTTAGGTTAGGTTATATTACGATACAGACGTATATAATGTGCCCACCGAGAAGTAGGGGCCGACCCGCGAGGAACGGTGGAAAATACTACATCGGAGATGTTAGTTTCCCTTAGGTTAGGATATATAACGTTATAGACATATATAATGTCTCCACCGAGAAGTACGGGCAGACACGACCGGGATTTTGTAAAACATTACCAGCGAGCGTCTAGATGGGTTAGGTTTGGTTATATTACGATATAGACGTACATAATGTGCCCACCGAGAAGTAGGGGCCGACCCGCCAGGAATGTTGGAAAATACTACATCGGAGATGTTAGGTTCCCTTAGGTTAGGATATATAACGTTATAGACGTATATAATGTCCCCACCGAGAAGTACGGGTCGACACGACCGGGATTTTGTAAAACATTACCAGTGACGGTCTAGATGGGTTAGGTAAGGTTATATTACGTTATAGACGTATATAATGTGCCCACCGAGAAGTAGGGGCCGACCCGCCAGGAATGTTGGAAAATACTACATCCGAGATGTCAGTTTCCCTTAGGTTAGGATATATAACGTTAGAGACGTATATAATGTCCCCACCGAGAAGTACGGGCAGACACGACCTGAATTTTGTAAAACATTACCAGCGAGGGTCTGGATGGGTTAGGTAAGGTTATAGTACGATATAGACGTATATAATGTACCCACCGAGAAGTAGGGGCCGACCCGCCAGGAATGTTGGAAAATACTACATCCGAGATGTTAGGTTTCCTTAAGTTAGGATATATAAAGTTATAGACGTATATGATGTCCCCACGGAAAAGTACGGGCCGACACGACCGGGATTTTGTAAAACATTACCAGCGAGGGTCTAGATGGGTTAGGTTAGGTTATGTTACGATATAGACGTATATAATGTGCCCACCGAGAAGTAGGAGCCGACCCGCCAGGAATGTTGGAAAATACTACATCCGAGATGTTAGGTTCCCTTAGGTTAGGATATATAACGTTATAGACGTATATAATGTCCGCACCGAGACGTACGGGACGACACGACGGGGATTCTGTAAAACATTCCCAGCTAGGGGCTAGATGGGTTAGGTTAGGTTATATTACGATATAGACGTACATAATGTGCCCACCGAGAAGTAGGGGCCGACCCGCCAGGAATGTTGGAAAATACTACATCCGAGATGTCAGGTTCCCTTAGGTTAGGATATATAAATTTATAGACGTATATAATGTCCGCACCTAGACGTACGGGACGACACGACCGTGATTCTGTAAAACATTACCAGCGAGGGTCTCGATGGGTTAGGTTAGGTTATATTACGATATAGACGTACATAATGTGCCCACCGAGAAGTAGGGGCCGACCCGCCAGGAATGTTGGAAAATACTACATCCGAGATGTTAGGTTCCCTTAGGTTAGGATATATAACGTTATAGACGTATATAATGTCCCCACCGAGAAGTACGGGCAGACACGACCGGGATTTTGTAAAACATTACCAGCGAGGTTCTAGATGGGTTAGGTTAGGTTATATTACGATATAGACGTATATAATGTGCCCACCGAGAAGTAGGGGCCGACCCGCGAGGAATGGTGGAAAATACTTCATCGGAGATGTTAGGTTCCCTTAGGTTAGGATATATAACGTTATAGACGTATATAATGTCCCCACCGAGAAGTACGGGCAGACACGACCTGGATTTTGTAAAACATTACCAGCGAGCGTCTAGATGGGTTAGGTTTTGTTATATTACGATATAGACGTACATAATGTGCCCACCGAGAAGTAGGGGCCGACCCGCCAGGAATGTTGGAAAATACTACATCGGAGATGTTGGGTTCCCTTAGGTTAGGATATATAACGTTATAGACGTATATAATGTCCCCACCGAGAAGTACGGGTCGACACGACCGGGATTTTGTAAAACATTACCAGTGACGGTCTAGATGGGTTAGGTAAGGTTATATTACGTTATAGACGTATATAATGTGCCCACCGAGAAGTAGGGGCCGACCCGCCAGGAATGATGGAAAATACTACATCCGAGATGTCAGTTTCCCTTAGGTTAGGATATATAACGTTATAGACGTATATAATGTCCCCACCGAGAAGTACGGGCAGACACGACCTGAATTTTGTAAAACATTACCAGCGAGGGTCTAGATGGGTTAGGTAAGGTTATATTACGATATAGACGTATATAATGTACCCACCGAGAAGTAGGGGCCGACCCGCCAGGAATGTTGGAAAATACTACATCCGAGATGTTAGGTTCCCTTAAGTTAGGATATATAAAGTTATAGACGTATATGATGTCCCCACGGAAAAGTACGGGCCGACAGGACCGGGATTTTGTAAAACATTACCAGCGAGGGTCTAGATGGGTTAGGTAAGTTTATATTACGGTATAGACGTATATAATGTGCCCACCGAGAAGTAGGGGCCGACCCTCCAGGAATGTTGGAAAATACTACATCCGAGATGTTAGGCTCCTTTAAGTTAGGATATATAACGTTATAGACGTATATAATGTCCCCACCGAGAACTACGGGCAGACACGACCTGGATTTTGTAAAACATTACCAGCGAGCGTCTAGATGGGTTAGGTTTGGTTATATTACGATATAGACGTACATAATGTGCCCACCGAGAAGTAGGGGCCGACCCGCCAGGAATGTTGGAAAATACTACATCGGAGATGTTAGGTTCCCTTAGGTTAGGATATATAACGTTATAGACGTATATAATGTCCCCACCGAGAAGTACGGGTCGACACGACCGGGATTTTGTAAAACATTACCAGCGAGGGTCTAGGTGGGTTAGGTTAGGTTATATTACGATATAGAAGTATATAATGTGCCCACCGAGAAGTAGGGGCCGACCCGCCAGCAATGTTGGAAAATACTACATCCGAGATGTTAGGTTCCTTTAAGTTAGGATATATAACGTTATAGACGTATATAATGTCCGCACCGAGACGTACGGGACGACACGAACGGGATTCTGTAAAACATTACCAGCGAGGGTCTCGATGGGTTAGGTTAGGTTATATTACGATATAGACGTACATAATGTTCCCACCGAGAAGTAGGGGCCGACCCGCCAGGAATGTTGGAAAATACTACATCGGAGATGTTAGGTTCCCTTAGGTTAGGATATATAACGTTATAGACGTATATAATGTCCCCACCGAGAAGTACGGGTCGACACGACCGGGATTTTGTAAAACATTACCAGTGACGGTCTAGATGGGTTAGGTAAGGTTATATTACGTTATAGACGTATATAATGTGCCCACCGAGAAGTAGGGGCCGACCCGCCAGGAATGTTGGAAAATACTACATCCGAGATGTCAGTTTCCCTTAGGTTAGGATATATAACGTTATAGACGTATATAATGTCCCCACCGAGAAGTACGGGCAGACACGACCTGAATTTTGTAAAACATTACCAGCGAGGGTCTAGATGGGTTATGTAAGGTTATATTACGATATAGACGTATATAATGTACCCACCGAGAAGTAGGGGCCGACCCGCCAGGAATGTTGGAAAATACTACATCCGAGATGTTAGGTTTCCTTAAGTTAGGATATATAAAGTTATAGACGTATATCATGTCCTCACGGAAAAGTACGGGCCGACAGGACCGGGATTTTGTAAAACATTACCAGCGGGGGACTAGATGGGTTAGGTTAGGTTATATTACGATATTGATGTATATAATGTACCCACCGAGAAGTAGGGGCCGACCCGCCAGGTATTTTGGAAAATGCTATATCCGAGATGTTAGGTTCCCTTAGGTTAGGATATATAACGTTATAGACGTATATAATGTCCCTACCGAGAAGTGCGGGCAGACACGACCGGGATTTTGGAAAACATTACCAGCGAGGGTCGAGATGGGTTAGGTTAGGTCATATTACGATATAGACGTATATAATGTGCCCACCGAGAAGTAGGGGCCGACCCGCGAGGAATGGTGGAAAATACTTCATCGGAGATGTTAGGATCCCTTAGGTTAGGATATATAACGTTATAGACGTATATAATGTCCCCACCGAGAAGTACGGGCAGACACGACCTGGATTTTGTAAAACATTACCAGCGAGCGTCTAGATGGGTTAGGTTTTGTTATATTACGATATAGACGTACATAATGTGCCCACCGAGAAGTAGGGGCCGACCCGACAGGAATGTTGGAAAATACTACATCGGAGATGTTGGGTTCCCTTAGGTTAGGATATATAACGTTATAGACGTATATAATGTCCCCACCGAGAAGTACGGGTCGACACGACCGGGATTTTGTAAAACATTACCAGTGACGGTCTAGATGGGTTAGGTAAGGTTATATTACGTTATAGACGTATATAATGTGCCCACCGAGAAGTAGGGGCCGACCCGCCAGGAATGTTGGAAAATACTACATCCGAGATGTCAGTTTCCCTTAGGTTAGGATATATAACGTTATAGACGTATATAATGTCCCCACCGAGAAGTACGGGCAGACACGACCTGAATTTTGTAAAACATTACCAGCAAGGGTCTAGATGGGTTAGGTAAGGTTATATTACGGTATAGACGTATATAATTTGCACACTGAGAAGTAGGGGCCGACCCGACAGGAATGTTGGAAAATACTACATCCGAGATGTTAGGTTCCCTTAGGTTAGGATATATAACGTTATAGACGTATATAATGTCCGCACCGAGACGTACGGGCAGACACGACCGGGATTTTGTAAAACATTACCAGCGAGGGTCCAGATGGGTTAGGTAAGTTTATATTACGATATAGACATATATAATGTGCCCACCGAAAAGTAGGGGCCGACCCGCCAGGAATGTTGGAAAATACTACATCCGAGATGTGATGTTCCTTTAAGTTAGGATATATAACGTTATAAACGTATATAATGTCCCAACCGAGATGTACGGGCAGACACGACCGGGATTTTGTAAAACATTACCAGCGAGGGTCTAGATGGGTTAGGTTAGGTTATATTACGATACAGACGTATATAATGTGCCCACCGAGAAGTAGGGGCCGACCCGCGAGGAACGGTGGAAAATACTACATCGGAGATGTTAGTTTCCCTTAGGTTAGGATATATAACGTTATAGACATATATAATGTCTCCACCGAGAAGTACGGGCAGACACGACCGGGATTTTGTAAAACATTACCAGCGAGCGTCTAGATGGGTTAGGTTTGGTTATATTACGATATAGACGTACATAATGTGCCCACCGAGAAGTAGGGGCCGACCCGCCAGGAATGTTGGAAAATACTACATCGGAGATGTTAGGTTCCCTTAGGTTAGGATATATAACGTTATAGACGTATATAATGTCCCCACCGAGAAGTACGGGTCGACACGACCGGGATTTTGTAAAACATTACCAGTGACGGTCTAGATGGGTTAGGTAAGGTTATATTACGTTATAGACGTATATAATGTGCCCACCGAGAAGTAGGGGCCGACCCGCCAGGAATGTTGGAAAATACTACATCCGAGATGTCAGTTTCCCTTAGGTTAGGATATATAACGTTATAGACGTATATAATGTCCCCACCGAGAAGTACGGGCAGACACGACCTGAATTTTGTAAAACATTACCAGCGAGGGTCTGGATGGGTTAGGTAAGGTTATATTACGATATAGACGTATATAATGTACCCACCGAGGAGTAGGGGCCGACCCGCCAGGAATGTTGGAAAATACTACATCCGAGATGTTAGGTTTCCTTAAGTTAGGATATATAAAGTTATAGACGTATATGATGTCCCCACGGAAAAGTACGGGCCGACACGACCGGGATTTTGTAAAACATTACCAGCGAGGGTCTAGATGGGTTAGGTTAGGTTATGTTACGATATAGACGTATATAATGTGCCCACCGAGAAGTAGGAGCCGACCCGCCAGGAATGTTGGAAAATACTACATCCGAGATGTTAGGTTCCCTTAGGTTAGGATATATAACGTTATAGACGTATATAATGTCCGCACCGAGACGTACGGGACGACCCGACGGGGATTCTGTAAAACATTCCCAGCTAGGGGCTAGATGGGTTAGGTTAGGTTATATTACGATATAGACGTACATAATGTGCCCACCGAGAAGTAGGGGCCGACCCGCCAGGAATGTTGGAAAATACTACATCCGAGATGTTAGGTTCCCTTAGGTTAGGATATATAAATTTATAGACGTATATAATGTCCGCACCTAGACGTACGGGAAGACATGAACGGGATTCTGTGAAACATTACCAGCGAGGGTTTGGGTGCGTTAGGTTAGGTTAGATTGCGTTATAGATGTACATAATGTGCCCACCGAGAAGTAGGGGCCAACCCGCCAGGAATTTTGGAAAATACTACATCCGAGATGTTAGGTTCCCTTAGGTTAGGATATGTAACGTTATAGATGTATATAATGTCCCCACCGAGAAGTACGGGCAGACACGACCGAGATTTTGTAAAACATTACCAGCGAGGGTCTAGATGGGTTAGGTAAGTTTATATTACGGTATAGACGTATATAATGTGCCCACCGAGATATAGGGGCCGACCCTCCAGGAATGTTGGAAAATACTACATCCGAGATGTTAGGCTCCTTTAAGTTAGGATATATAACGTTATAGACGTATATAATGTCCCCACCGAGAACTACGGGCAGACACGACCTGGATTTTGTAAAACATTACCAGCGAGCGTCTAGATGGGTTAGGTTTGGTTATATTACGATATAGACGTACATAATGTGCCCACCGAGAAGTAGGGGCCGACCCGCCAGGAATGTTGGAAAATACTACATCGGAGATGTTAGGTTCCCTTAGGTTAGGATATATAACGTTATAGACGTATATAATGTCCCCACCGAGAAGTACGGGTCGACACGACCGGGATTTTGTAAAACATTACCAGCGAGGGTCTAGGTGGGTTAGGTTAGGTTATATTACGATATAGAAGTATATAATGTGCCCACCGAGAAGTAGGGGCCGACCCGCCAGCAATGTTGGAAAATACTACATCCGAGATGTTAGGTTCCTTTAAGTTAGGATATATAACGTTACAGACGTATATAATGTCCGCACCGAGACGTACGGGACGACACGACCGTGATTCTGTAAAACATTACCAGCGAGGGTCTCGATGGGTTAGGTTAGGTTATATTACGATATAGACGTACATAATGTGCCCACCGAGAAGTAGGGGCCGACCCGCCAGGAATGTTGGAAAATACTACATCGGAGATGTTAGGTTCCCTTAGGTTAGGATATATAACGTTATAGACGTATATAATGTCCCCACCGAGAAGTACGGGTCGACACGACCGGGATTTTGTAAAACATTACCAGTGACGGTCTAGATTGGTTAGGTAAGGTTATATTACGTTATAGACGTATATAATGTGCCCACCGAGAAGTAGGGGCCGACCCGCCAGGAATGTTGGAAAATACTACATCCGAGATGTCAGTTTCCCTTAGGTTAGGATATATAACGTTATAGACGTATATAATGTCCCCACCGAGAAGTACGGGCAGACACGACCTGAATTTTGTAAAACATTACCAGCGAGGTTCTGGATGGGTTAGGTAAGGTTATATTACGATATAGACGTATATAATGTACCCACCGAGAAGTAGGGGCCGACTCGCCAGGAATGTTGGAAAATACTACATCCGAGATGTTAGGTTTCCTTACGTTAGGATATATAAAGTTATAGACGTATATGATGTCCCCACGGAAAAGTACGGGCCGACACGACCGGGATTTTGTAAAACATTACCAGCGAGGGTCTAGATGGGTTAGGTTAGGTTATGTTACGATATAGACGTATATAATGTGCCCACCGAGAAGTAGGGGCCGACCCGCCAGGAATGTTGGAAAATACTACATTCGAGATGTTAGGTTCCCTTAGGTTAGGATATATAACGTTATAGACGTATATAATGTCCGCACCGAGACGTACGGGACGACACGACGGGGATTCTGTAAAACATTCCCAGCTAGGGGCTAGATGGGTTAGGTTAGGTTATATTACGATATAGACGTACATAATGTGCCCACCGAGAAGTAGGGGCCGACCCGCCAGGAATGTTGGAAAATACTACATCCGAGATGTTAGGTTCCCTTAGGTTAGGATATATAAATTTATAGACGTATATAATGTCCGCACCTAGACGTACGGGAAGACATGAACGGGATTCTGTGAAACATTACCAGCGAGGGTCTGGGTGCGTTAGGTTAGGTTAGATTGCGTTATAGATGTACATAATGTGCCCACCGAGAAGTAGGGGCCAACCCGCCAGGAATTTTGGAAAATACTACATCCGAGATGTTAGGTTCCCTTAGGTTAGGATATGTAACGTTATAGATGTATATAATGTCCCCACCGAGAAGTACGGGCAGACACGACCGAGATTTTGTAAAACATTACCAGCGAGGGTCTAGATGGGTTAGGTAAGTTTATATTACGATATAGACGTATATAATGTGCCCACCGAGAAGTAGGTGCCGACCCGCCAGGAATGTTGGAAAATACTACATCCGAGATGTTAGGTTCCTTTAAGTTAGGATATATAACGTTATAGACGTATATAATGTCCCAACCGAGAAGTACGGGCAGACACGACCGGGATTTTGTAAAACATTACCAGCGAGGGTCTAGATGGGTTAGGTTAGGTTATATTACGATATAGACGTATATAATGTGCCCACCGAGAAGTAGGGGCCGACCCGCTAGGAATGGTGGAAAATACTACATCGGAGATGTTAGGTTCCCTTAGGTTAGGATATATAACGTTATAGACGTATATAATGTCCGCACCGAGACGTACTGGACGACACGACCGGGATTCTGTAAAACATTACCAGCGAGGGTCTCGATGGGTTAGGTTAGGTTATATTACGATATAGACGTACATAATGTGCCCACCGAGAAGTAGGGGCCGACCCGCCAGGAATGTTGGAAAATACTACATCCGAGATGTTAGGTTCCCTTAGGTTAGGATATATAAATTTATAGACGTATATAATGTCCGCACCTAGACGTACGGGAAGACATGAACGGGATTCTGTGAAACATTACCAGCGAGGGTCTTGGTGGGTTAGGTTAGGTTAGATTGCGTTATAGATGTATATAATGTGCCCGCCGAGAAGTAGGGGCCAACCCGCCAGGAATTTTGGAAAATACTACATCCGAGATGTTAGGTTCCCTTAGGTTAGGATATGTAACGTTATAGACGTATAAAATGTCCCCACCGAGAAGTACGGGCAGACACGACCGGGATTTTGTAAAACATTACCAGCGAGGGTCTAGATGGGTTAGGTAAGTTTATATTACGATATAGACGTATATAATGTGCCCACCGAGAAGTAGGGGCCGACCCGCCAGGAATGTTGGAAAATACTACATCCGAGATGTGATGTTCCTTTAAATTAGGATATATAAAGTTATAGACGTATATAATGTCCCAACCGAGAAGTACGGGCAGACACGACCGGGATTTTGTAAAACATTACCAGCGAGGGTCTAGATGGGTTAGGTTAGGTTGTATTACGATATAGACGTATATAATGTGCCCACCGAGAAGTAGGGGCCGACCCGCGAGGAATGGTGGAAAATACTACATCGGAGATGTTAGGTTCCCTTAGGTTAGGATATATAACGTTATAGACATATATAATGTCTCCACCGAGAAGTACGGGCAGACACGACCGGGATTTTGTAAAACATTACCAGCGAGCGTCTAGATGGGTTAGGTTAGGTTATATTACGATATAGACGTACATAATGTGCCCACCGAGAAGTAGGGGCCGACCCGCCAGGAATGTTGGAAAATACTACATCCGAGATGTTAGGTTCCCTTAGGTTAGGATATATAACGTTATAGACGTATATAGTGTCCCCACCGAGAAGTACGGGCAGACACGACCTGGATTTCGTAAAACATTACCAGCGAGCGTCTAGATGGGTTAGGTTTGGTTATATTACGATATAGACGTACACAATGTGCCCACCGAGAAGTTGGGGCCGACCCGCCAGGAATGTTGGAAAATACTACATCCGAGATGTGATGTTCCTTTAAGTTAGGATATATAACGTTATAGACGTATATAATGTCCCCACCGAGAACTACGGGCAGACACGACCTGGATTTTGTAAAACATTACCAGCGAGCGTCTAGATGGGTTAGGTTTGGTTATATTACGATATAGACGTACATAATGTGCCCACCGAGAAGTAGGGGCCGACCCGCGAGGAATGGTGGAAAATACTTCATCGGAGATGTTAGGTTCCCTTAGGTTAGGATATATAACGTTATAGACGTATATAATGTCCCCACCGAGAAGTACGGGCAGACACGACCTGGATTTTGTAAAACATTACCAGCGAGCGTCTAGATGGGTTAGGTTTTGTTATATTACGATATAGACGTACATAATGTGCCCACCGAGAAGTAGGGGCCGACCCGCCAGGAATGTTGGAAAATACTACATCGGAGATGTTGGGTTCCCTTAGGTTAGGATATATAACGTTATAGACGTATATAATGTCCCCACCGAGAAGTACGGGTCGACACGACCGGGATTTTGTAAAACATTACCAGTGACGGTCTAGATGGGTTAGGTAAGGTTATATTACGTTATAGACGTATATAATGTGCCCACCGAGAAGTAGGGGCCGACCCGCCAGGAATGATGGAAAATACTACATCCGAGATGTCAGTTTCCCTTAGGTTAGGATATATAACGTTATAGACGTATATAATGTCCCCACCGAGAAGTACGGGCAGACACGACCTGAATTTTGTAAAACATTACCAGCGAGGGTCTAGATGGGTTAGGTAAGGTTATATTACGATATAGACGTATATAATGTACCCACCGAGAAGTAGGGGCCGACCCGCCAGGAATGTTGGAAAATACTACATCCGAGATGTTAGGTTCCCTTAAGTTAGGATATATAAAGTTATAGACGTGTATGATGTCCCCACGGAAAAGTACGGGCCGACAGGACCGGGATTTTGTAAAACATTACCAGCGAGGGTCTAGATGGGTTAGGTAAGTTTATATTACGGTATAGACGTATATAATGTGCCCACCGAGAAGTAGGGGCCGACCCTCCAGGAATGTTGGAAAATACTACATCCGAGATGTTAGGCTCCTTTAAGTTAGGATATATAACGTTATAGACGTATATAATGTCCCCACCGAGAACTACGGGCAGACACGACCTGGATTTTGTAAAACATTACCAGCGAGCGTCTAGATGGGTTAAGTTTGGTTATATTACGATATAGACGTACATAATGTGCCCACCGAGAAGTAGGGGCCGACCCGCCAGGAATGTTGGAAAATACTACATCGGAGATGTTAGGTTCCCTTAGGTTAGGATATATAACGTTATAGACGTATATAATGTCCCCACCGAGAAGTACGGGTCGACACGACCGGGATTTTGTAAAACATTACCAGCGAGGGTCTAGGTGGGTTAGGTTAGGTTATATTACGATATAGAAGTATATAATGTGCCCACCGAGAAGTAGGGGCCGACCCGCCAGCAATGTTGGAAAATACTACATCCGAGATGTTAGGTTCCTTTAAGTTAGGATATATAACGTTATAGACGTATATAATGTCCGCACCGAGACGTACGGGACGACACGAACGGGATTCTGTAAAACATTACCAGCGAGGGTCTCGATGGGTTAGGTTAGGTTATATTACGATATAGACGTACATAATGTTCCCACCGAGAAGTAGGGGCCGACCCGCCAGGAATGTTGGAAAATACTACATCGGAGATGTTAGGTTCCCTTAGGTTAGGATATATAACGTTATAGACGTATATAATGTCCCTACCGAGAAGTGCGGGCAGACACGACCGGGATTTTGGAAAACATTACCAGCGAGGGTCTAGATGGGTTAGGTTAGGTCATATTACGATATAGACGTATATAATGTGCCCACCGAGAAGTAGGGGCCGACCCGCGAGGAATGGTGGAAAATACTTCATCGGAGATGTTAGGATCCCTTAGGTTAGGATATATAACGTTATAGACGTATATAATGTCCCCACCGAGAAGTACGGTTAGACACGACCTGGATTTTGTAAAACATTACCAGCGAGCGTCTAGATGGGTTAGGTTTTGTTATATTACGATATAGACGTACATAATGTGCCCACCGAGAAGTAGGGGCCGACCCGACAGGAATGTTGGAAAATACTACATCGGAGATGTTGGGTTCCCTTAGGTTAGGATATATAACGTTATAGACGTATATAATGTCCCCACCGAGAAGTACGGGTCGACACGACTGGGATTTTGTAAAACATTACCAGTGACGGTCTAGATGGGTTAGGTAAGGTTATATTACGTTATAGACGTATATAATGTGCCCACCGAGAAGTAGGGGCCGACCCGCCAGGAATGTTGGAAAATACTACATCCGAGATGTCAGTTTCCCTTAGGTTAGGATATATAACGTTATAGACGTATATAATGTCCCCACCGAGAAGTACGGGCAGACACGACCTGAATTTTGTAAAACATTACCAGCAAGGGTCTAGATGGGTTAGGTAAGGTTATATTACGGTATAGACGTATATAATTTGCACACTGAGAAGTAGGGGCCGACCCGACAGGAATGTTGGAAAATACTACATCCGAGATGTTAGGTTCCCTTAGGTTAGGATATATAACGTTATAGACGTATATAATGTCCGCACCGAGACGTACGGGCAGACACGACCGGGATTTTGTAAAACATTACCAGCGAGGTTCCAGATGGGTTAGGTAAGTTTATATTACGATATAGACATATATAATGTGCCCACCGAGAAGTAGGGGCCGACCCGCCAGGAATGTTGGAAAATACTACATCCGAGATGTGATGTTCCTTTAAGTTAGGATATATAACGTTATAAACGTATATAATGTCCCAACCGAGATGTACGGGCAGACACGACCGGGATTTTGTAAAACATTACCAGCGAGGGTCTAGATGGGTTAGGTTAGGTTATATTACGATACAGACGTATATAATGTGCCCACCGAGAAGTAGGGGCCGACCCGCGAGGAACGGTGGAAAATACTACATCGGAGATGTTAGTTTCCCTTAGGTTAGGATATATAACGTTATAGACATATATAATGTCTCCACCGAGAAGTACGGGCAGACACGACCGGGATTTTGTAAAACATTACCAGCGAGCGTCTAGATGGGTTAGGTTTGGTTATATTACGATATAGACGTACATAATGTGCCCACCGAGAAGTAGGGGCCGACCCGCCAGGAATGTTGGAAAATACTACATCGGAGATGTTAGGTTCCCTTAGGTTAGGATATATAACGTTATAGACGTATATAATGTCCCCACCGAGAAGTACGGGTCGACACGACCGGGATTTTGTAAAACATTACCAGTGACGGTCTAGATGGGTTAGGTAAGGTTATATTACGTTATAGACGTATATAATGTGCCCACCGAGAAGTAGGGGCCGACCCGCCAGGAATGTTGGAAAATACTACATCCGAGATGTCAGTTTCCCTTAGGTTAGGATATATAACGTTAGAGACGTATATAATGTCCCCACCGAGAAGTACGGGCAGACACGACCTGAATTTTGTAAAACATTACCAGCGAGGGTCTGGATGGGTTAGGTAAGGTTATAGTACGATATAGACGTATATAATGTACCCACCGAGAAGTAGGGGCCGACCCGCCAGGAATGTTGGAAAATACTACATCCGAGATGTTAGGTTTCCTTAAGTTAGGATATATAAAGTTATAGACGTATATGATGTCCCCACGGAAAAGTACGGGCCGACACGACCGGGATTTTGTAAAACATTACCAGCGAGGGTCTAGATGGGTTAGGTTAGGTTATGTTACGATATAGACGTATATAATGTGCCCACCGAGAAGTAGGAGCCGACCCGCCAGGAATGTTGGAAAATACTACATCCGAGATGTTAGGTTCCCTTAGGTTAGGATATATAACGTTATAGACGTATATAATGTCCGCACCGAGACGTACGGGACGACACGACGGGGATTCTGTAAAACATTCCCAGCTAGGGGCTAGATGGGTTAGGTTAGGTTATATTACGATATAGACGTACATAATGTGCCCACCGAGAAGTAGGGGCCGACCCGCCAGGAATGTTGGAAAATACTACATCCGAGATGTTAGGTTCCCTTAGGTTAGGATATATAAATTTATAGACGTATATAATGTCCGCACCTAGACGTACGGGACGACACGACCGTGATTCTGTAAAACATTACCAGCGAGGGTCTCGATGGGTTAGGTTAGGTTATATTACGATATAGACGTACATAATGTGCCCACCGAGAAGTAGGGGCCGACCCGCCAGGAATGTTGGAAAATACTACATCCGAGATGTTAGGTTCCCTTAGGTTAGGATATATAACGTTATAGACGTATATAATGTCCCCACCGAGAAGTACGGGCAGACACGACCGGGATTTTGTAAAACATTACCAGCGAGGTTCTAGATGGGTTAGGTTAGGTTATATTACGATATAGACGTATATAATGTGCCCACCGAGAAGTAGGGGCCGACCCGCGAGGAATGGTGGAAAATACTTCATCGGAGATGTTAGGTTCCCTTAGGTTAGGATATATAACGTTATAGACGTATATAATGTCCCCACCGAGAAGTACGGGCAGACACGACCTGGATTTTGTAAAACATTACCAGCGAGCGTCTAGATGGGTTAGGTTTTGTTATATTACGATATAGACGTACATAATGTGCCCACCGAGAAGTAGGGGCCGACCCGCCAGGAATGTTGGAAAATACTACATCGGAGATGTTGGGTTCCCTTAGGTTAGGATATATAACGTTATAGACGTATATAATGTCCCCACCGAGAAGTACGGGTCGACACGACCGGGATTTTGTAAAACATTACCAGTGACGGTCTAGATGGGTTAGGTAAGGTTATATTACGTTATAGACGTATATAATGTGCCCACCGAGAAGTAGGGGCCGACCCGCCAGGAATGATGGAAAATACTACATCCGAGATGTCAGTTTCCCTTAGGTTAGGATATATAACGTTATAGACGTATATAATGTCCCCACCGAGAAGTACGGGCAGACACGACCTGAATTTTGTAAAACATTACCAGCGAGGGTCTAGATGGGTTAGGTAAGGTTATATTACGATATAGACGTATATAATGTACCCACCGAGAAGTAGGGGCCGACCCGCCAGGAATGTTGGAAAATACTACATCCGAGATGTTAGGTTCCCTTAAGTTAGGATATATAAAGTTATAGACGTATATGATGTCCCCACGGAAAAGTACGGGCCGACAGGACCGGGATTTTGTAAAACATTACCAGCGAGGGTCTAGATGGGTTAGGTAAGTTTATATTACGGTATAGACGTATATAATGTGCCCACCGAGAAGTAGGGGCCGACCCTCCAGGAATGTTGGAAAATACTACATCCGAGATGTTAGGCTCCTTTAAGTTAGGATATATAACGTTATAGACGTATATAATGTCCCCACCGAGAACTACGGGCAGACACGACCTGGATTTTGTAAAACATTACCAGCGAGCGTCTAGATGGGTTAGGTTTGGTTATATTACGATATAGACGTACATAATGTGCCCACCGAGAAGTAGGGGCCGACCCGCCAGGAATGTTGGAAAATACTACATCGGAGATGTTAGGTTCCCTTAGGTTAGGATATATAACGTTATAGACGTATATAATGTCCCCACCGAGAAGTACGGGTCGACACGACCGGGATTTTGTAAAACATTACCAGCGAGGGTCTAGGTGGGTTAGGTTAGGTTATATTACGATATAGAAGTATATAATGTGCCCACCGAGAAGTAGGGGCCGACCCGCCAGCAATGTTGGAAAATACTACATCCGAGATGTTAGGTTCCTTTAAGTTAGGATATATAACGTTATAGACGTATATAATGTCCGCACCGAGACGTACGGGACGACACGAACGGGATTCTGTAAAACATTACCAGCGAGGGTCTCGATGGGTTAGGTTAGGTTATATTACGATATAGACGTACATAATGTTCCCACCGAGAAGTAGGGGCCGACCCGCCAGGAATGTTGGAAAATACTACATCGGAGATGTTAGGTTCCCTTAGGTTAGGATATATAACGTTATAGACGTATATAATGTCCCCACCGAGAAGTACGGGTCGACACGACCGGGATTTTGTAAAACATTACCAGTGACGGTCTAGATGGGTTAGGTAAGGTTATATTACGTTATAGACGTATATAATGTGCCCACCGAGAAGTAGGGGCCGACCCGCCAGGAATGTTGGAAAATACTACATCCGAGATGTCAGTTTCCCTTAGGTTAGGATATATAACGTTATAGACGTATATAATGTCCCCACCGAGAAGTACGGGCAGACACGACCTGAATTTTGTAAAACATTACCAGCGAGGGTCTAGATGGGTTATGTAAGGTTATATTACGATATAGACGTATATAATGTACCCACCGAGAAGTAGGGGCCGACCCGCCAGGAATGTTGGAAAATACTACATCCGAGATGTTAGGTTTCCTTAAGTTAGGATATATAAAGTTATAGACGTATATCATGTCCTCACGGAAAAGTACGGGCCGACAGGACCGGGATTTTGTAAAACATTACCAGCGGGGGACTAGATGGGTTAGGTTAGGTTATATTACGATATTGATGTATATAATGTACCCACCGAGAAGTAGGGGCCGACCCGCCAGGTATTTTGGAAAATGCTATATCCGAGATGTTAGGTTCCCTTAGGTTAGGATATATAACGTTATAGACGTATATAATGTCCCTACCGAGAAGTGCGGGCAGACACGACCGGGATTTTGGAAAACATTACCAGCGAGGGTCGAGATGGGTTAGGTTAGGTCATATTACGATATAGACGTATATAATGTGCCCACCGAGAAGTAGGGGCCGACCCGCGAGGAATGGTGGAAAATACTTCATCGGAGATGTTAGGATCCCTTAGGTTAGGATATATAACGTTATAGACGTATATAATGTCCCCACCGAGAAGTACGGGCAGACACGACCTGGATTTTGTAAAACATTACCAGCGAGCGTCTAGATGGGTTAGGTTTTGTTATATTACGATATAGACGTACATAATGTGCCCACCGAGAAGTAGGGGCCGACCCGACAGGAATGTTGGAAAATACTACATCGGAGATGTTGGGTTCCCTTAGGTTAGGATATATAACGTTATAGACGTATATAATGTCCCCACCGAGAAGTACGGGTCGACACGACCGGGATTTTGTAAAACATTACCAGTGACGGTCTAGATGGGTTAGGTAAGGTTATATTACGTTATAGACGTATATAATGTGCCCACCGAGAAGTAGGGGCCGACCCGCCAGGAATGTTGGAAAATACTACATCCGAGATGTCAGTTTCCCTTAGGTTAGGATATATAACGTTATAGACGTATATAATGTCCCCACCGAGAAGTACGGGCAGACACGACCTGAATTTTGTAAAACATTACCAGCAAGGGTCTAGATGGGTTAGGTAAGGTTATATTACGGTATAGACGTATATAATTTGCACACTGAGAAGTAGGGGCCGACCCGACAGGAATGTTGGAAAATACTACATCCGAGATGTTAGGTTCCCTTAGGTTAGGATATATAACGTTATAGACGTATATAATGTCCGCACCGAGACGTACGGGCAGACACGACCGGGATTTTGTAAAACATTACCAGCGAGGGTCCAGATGGGTTAGGTAAGTTTATATTACGATATAGACATATATAATGTGCCCACCGAAAAGTAGGGGCCGACCCGCCAGGAATGTTGGAAAATACTACATCCGAGATGTGATGTTCCTTTAAGTTAGGATATATAACGTTATAAACGTATATAATGTCCCAACCGAGATGTACGGGCAGACACGACCGGGATTTTGTAAAACATTACCAGCGAGGGTCTAGATGGGTTAGGTTAGGTTATATTACGATACAGACGTATATAATGTGCCCACCGAGAAGTAGGGGCCGACCCGCGAGGAACGGTGGAAAATACTACATCGGAGATGTTAGTTTCCCTTAGGTTAGGATATATAACGTTATAGACATATATAATGTCTCCACCGAGAAGTACGGGCAGACACGACCGGGATTTTGTAAAACATTACCAGCGAGCGTCTAGATGGGTTAGGTTTGGTTATATTACGATATAGACGTACATAATGTGCCCACCGAGAAGTAGGGGCCGACCCGCCAGGAATGTTGGAAAATACTACATCGGAGATGTTAGGTTCCCTTAGGTTAGGATATATAACGTTATAGACGTATATAATGTCCCCACCGAGAAGTACGGGTCGACACGACCGGGATTTTGTAAAACATTACCAGTGACGGTCTAGATGGGTTAGGTAAGGTTATATTACGTTATAGACGTATATAATGTGCCCACCGAGAAGTAGGGGCCGACCCGCCAGGAATGTTGGAAAATACTACATCCGAGATGTCAGTTTCCCTTAGGTTAGGATATATAACGTTATAGACGTATATAATGTCCCCACCGAGAAGTACGGGCAGACACGACCTGAATTTTGTAAAACATTACCAGCGAGGGTCTGGATGGGTTAGGTAAGGTTATATTACGATATAGACGTATATAATGTACCCACCGAGGAGTAGGGGCCGACCCGCCAGGAATGTTGGAAAATACTACATCCGAGATGTTAGGTTTCCTTAAGTTAGGATATATAAAGTTATAGACGTATATGATGTCCCCACGGAAAAGTACGGGCCGACACGACCGGGATTTTGTAAAACATTACCAGCGAGGGTCTAGATGGGTTAGGTTAGGTTATGTTACGATATAGACGTATATAATGTGCCCACCGAGAAGTAGGAGCCGACCCGCCAGGAATGTTGGAAAATACTACATCCGAGATGTTAGGTTCCCTTAGGTTAGGATATATAACGTTATAGACGTATATAATGTCCGCACCGAGACGTACGGGACGACCCGACGGGGATTCTGTAAAACATTCCCAGCTAGGGGCTAGATGGGTTAGGTTAGGTTATATTACGATATAGACGTACATAATGTGCCCACCGAGAAGTAGGGGCCGACCCGCCAGGAATGTTGGAAAATACTACATCCGAGATGTTAGGTTCCCTTAGGTTAGGATATATAAATTTATAGACGTATATAATGTCCGCACCTAGACGTACGGGAAGACATGAACGGGATTCTGTGAAACATTACCAGCGAGGGTTTGGGTGCGTTAGGTTAGGTTAGATTGCGTTATAGATGTACATAATGTGCCCACCGAGAAGTAGGGGCCAACCCGCCAGGAATTTTGGAAAATACTACATCCGAGATGTTAGGTTCCCTTAGGTTAGGATATGTAACGTTATAGATGTATATAATGTCCCCACCGAGAAGTACGGGCAGACACGACCGAGATTTTGTAAAACATTACCAGCGAGGGTCTAGATGGGTTAGGTAAGTTTATATTACGGTATAGACGTATATAATGTGCCCACCGAGATATAGGGGCCGACCCTCCAGGAATGTTGGAAAATACTACATCCGAGATGTTAGGCTCCTTTAAGTTAGGATATATAACGTTATAGACGTATATAATGTCCCCACCGAGAACTACGGGCAGACACGACCTGGATTTTGTAAAACATTACCAGCGAGCGTCTAGATGGGTTAGGTTTGGTTATATTACGATATAGACGTACATAATGTGCCCACCGAGAAGTAGGGGCCGACCCGCCAGGAATGTTGGAAAATACTACATCGGAGATGTTAGGTTCCCTTAGGTTAGGATATATAACGTTATAGACGTATATAATGTCCCCACCGAGAAGTACGGGTCGACACGACCGGGATTTTGTAAAACATTACCAGCGAGGGTCTAGGTGGGTTAGGTTAGGTTATATTACGATATAGAAGTATATAATGTGCCCACCGAGAAGTAGGGGCCGACCCGCCAGCAATGTTGGAAAATACTACATCCGAGATGTTAGGTTCCTTTAAGTTAGGATATATAACGTTACAGACGTATATAATGTCCGCACCGAGACGTACGGGACGACACGACCGTGATTCTGTAAAACATTACCAGCGAGGGTCTCGATGGGTTAGGTTAGGTTATATTACGATATAGACGTACATAATGTGCCCACCGAGAAGTAGGGGCCGACCCGCCAGGAATGTTGGAAAATACTACATCGGAGATGTTAGGTTCCCTTAGGTTAGGATATATAACGTTATAGACGTATATAATGTCCCCACCGAGAAGTACGGGTCGACACGACCGGGATTTTGTAAAACATTACCAGTGACGGTCTAGATTGGTTAGGTAAGGTTATATTACGTTATAGACGTATATAATGTGCCCACCGAGAAGTAGGGGCCGACCCGCCAGGAATGTTGGAAAATACTACATCCGAGATGTCAGTTTCCCTTAGGTTAGGATATATAACGTTATAGACGTATATAATGTCCCCACCGAGAAGTACGGGCAGACACGACCTGAATTTTGTAAAACATTACCAGCGAGGTTCTGGATGGGTTAGGTAAGGTTATATTACGATATAGACGTATATAATGTACCCACCGAGAAGTAGGGGCCGACTCGCCAGGAATGTTGGAAAATACTACATCCGAGATGTTAGGTTTCCTTACGTTAGGATATATAAAGTTATAGACGTATATGATGTCCCCACGGAAAAGTACGGGCCGACACGACCGGGATTTTGTAAAACATTACCAGCGAGGGTCTAGATGGGTTAGGTTAGGTTATGTTACGATATAGACGTATATAATGTGCCCACCGAGAAGTAGGGGCCGACCCGCCAGGAATGTTGGAAAATACTACATTCGAGATGTTAGGTTCCCTTAGGTTAGGATATATAACGTTATAGACGTATATAATGTCCGCACCGAGACGTACGGGACGACACGACGGGGATTCTGTAAAACATTCCCAGCTAGGGGCTAGATGGGTTAGGTTAGGTTATATTACGATATAGACGTACATAATGTGCCCACCGAGAAGTAGGGGCCGACCCGCCAGGAATGTTGGAAAATACTACATCCGAGATGTTAGGTTCCCTTAGGTTAGGATATATAAATTTATAGACGTATATAATGTCCGCACCTAGACGTACGGGAAGACATGAACGGGATTCTGTGAAACATTACCAGCGAGGGTCTGGGTGCGTTAGGTTAGGTTAGATTGCGTTATAGATGTACATAATGTGCCCACCGAGAAGTAGGGGCCAACCCGCCAGGAATTTTGGAAAATACTACATCCGAGATGTTAGGTTCCCTTAGGTTAGGATATGTAACGTTATAGATGTATATAATGTCCCCACCGAGAAGTACGGGCAGACACGACCGAGATTTTGTAAAACATTACCAGCGAGGGTCTAGATGGGTTAGGTAAGTTTATATTACGATATAGACGTATATAATGTGCCCACCGAGAAGTAGGTGCCGACCCGCCAGGAATGTTGGAAAATACTACATCCGAGATGTTAGGTTCCTTTAAGTTAGGATATATAACGTTATAGACGTATATAATGTCCCAACCGAGAAGTACGGGCAGACACGACCGGGATTTTGTAAAACATTACCAGCGAGGGTCTAGATGGGTTAGGTTAGGTTATATTACGATATAGACGTATATAATGTGCCCACCGAGAAGTAGGGGCCGACCCGCTAGGAATGGTGGAAAATACTACATCGGAGATGTTAGGTTCCCTTAGGTTAGGATATATAACGTTATAGACGTATATAATGTCCGCACCGAGACGTACTGGACGACACGACCGGGATTCTGTAAAACATTACCAGCGAGGGTCTCGATGGGTTAGGTTAGGTTATATTACGATATAGACGTACATAATGTGCCCACCGAGAAGTAGGGGCCGACCCGCCAGGAATGTTGGAAAATACTACATCCGAGATGTTAGGTTCCCTTAGGTTAGGATATATAAATTTATAGACGTATATAATGTCCGCACCTAGACGTACGGGAAGACATGAACGGGATTCTGTGAAACATTACCAGCGAGGGTCTTGGTGGGTTAGGTTAGGTTAGATTGCGTTATAGATGTATATAATGTGCCCGCCGAGAAGTAGGGGCCAACCCGCCAGGAATTTTGGAAAATACTACATCCGAGATGTTAGGTTCCCTTAGGTTAGGATATGTAACGTTATAGACGTATAAAATGTCCCCACCGAGAAGTACGGGCAGACACGACCGGGATTTTGTAAAACATTACCAGCGAGGGTCTAGATGGGTTAGGTAAGTTTATATTACGATATAGACGTATATAATGTGCCCACCGAGAAGTAGGGGCCGACCCGCCAGGAATGTTGGAAAATACTACATCCGAGATGTGATGTTCCTTTAAATTAGGATATATAAAGTTATAGACGTATATAATGTCCCAACCGAGAAGTACGGGCAGACACGACCGGGATTTTGTAAAACATTACCAGCGAGGGTCTAGATGGGTTAGGTTAGGTTGTATTACGATATAGACGTATATAATGTGCCCACCGAGAAGTAGGGGCCGACCCGCGAGGAATGGTGGAAAATACTACATCGGAGATGTTAGGTTCCCTTAGGTTAGGATATATAACGTTATAGACATATATAATGTCTCCACCGAGAAGTACGGGCAGACACGACCGGGATTTTGTAAAACATTACCAGCGAGCGTCTAGATGGGTTAGGTTAGGTTATATTACGATATAGACGTACATAATGTGCCCACCGAGAAGTAGGGGCCGACCCGCCAGGAATGTTGGAAAATACTACATCCGAGATGTTAGGTTCCCTTAGGTTAGGATATATAACGTTATAGACGTATATAGTGTCCCCACCGAGAAGTACGGGCAGACACGACCTGGATTTCGTAAAACATTACCAGCGAGCGTCTAGATGGGTTAGGTTTGGTTATATTACGATATAGACGTACACAATGTGCCCACCGAGAAGTTGGGGCCGACCCGCCAGGAATGTTGGAAAATACTACATCCGAGATGTGATGTTCCTTTAAGTTAGGATATATAACGTTATAGACGTATATAATGTCCCCACCGAGAACTACGGGCAGACACGACCTGGATTTTGTAAAACATTACCAGCGAGCGTCTAGATGGGTTAGGTTTGGTTATATTACGATATAGACGTACATAATGTGCCCACCGAGAAGTAGGGGCCGACCCGCCAGGAATGTTGGAAAATACTACATCCGAGATGTGATGTTCCTTTAAGTTAGGATATATAACGTTATAAACGTATATAATGTCCCAACCGAGATGTACGGGCAGACACGGCCGGGATTTTGTAAAACATTACCAGCGAGGGTCTAGATGGGTTAGGTTAGGTTATATTACGATACAGACGTACATAATGTGCCCACCGAGAAGTAGGGGCCGACCCGCCAGGAATGTTGGAAAATACTACATCGGAGATGTTAGGTTCCCTTAGGTTAGGATATATAACGTTATAGACGTATATAATGTCCCCACCGAGAAGTACGGGTCGACACGACCGGGATTTTGTAAAACATTACCAGAGACGGTCTAGATGGGTTAGGTAAGGTTATATTACGTTATAGACGTATATAATGTGCCCACCGAGAAGTAGGGGCCGACCCGCCAGGAATGTTGGAAAATACTACATCCGAGATGTCAGTTTCCCTTAGGTTAGGATATATAACGTTATAGACGTATATAATGTCCCCACCGAGAAGTACGGGCAGACACGACCTGAATTTTGTAAAACATTACCAGCGAGGGTCTGGATGGGTTAGGTAAGGTTATATTACGATATAGACGTATATAATGTACCCACCGAGAAGTAGGGGCCGACCCGCCAGGAATGTTGGAAAATACTACATCCGAGATGTTAGGTTTCCTTAAGTTAGGATATATAAAGTTATAGACGTATATGATGTCCCCACGGAAAAGTACGGGCCGACACGACCGGGATTTTGTAAAACATTACCAGCGAGGGTCTAGATGGGTTAGGTTAGGTTATGTTACGATATAGACGTATATAATGTGCCCACCGAGAAGTAGGAGCCGACCCGCCAGGAATGTTGGAAAATACTACATCCGAGATGTTAGGTTCCCTTAGGTTAGGATATATAACGTTATAGACGTATATAATGTCCGCACCGAGACGTACGGGACGACACGACGGGGATTCTGTAAAACATTACCAGCGAGGGTCTCGATGGGTTAGGTTAGGTTATATTACGATATAGACGTACATAATGTGCCCACCGAGAAGTAGGGGCCGACCCGCCAGGAATGTTGGAAAATACTACATCCGAGATGTTAGGTTCCCTTAGGTTAGGATATATAAATTTATAGACGTATATAATGTCCGCACCTAGACGTACGGGAAGACATGAACGGGATTCTGTGAAACATTACCAGCGAGGGTCTTGGTGGGTTAGGTTAGGTTAGATTGCGTTATAGATGTATATAATGTGCCCGCCGAGAAGTAGGGGCCAACCCGCCAGGAATTTTGGAAAATACTACATCCGAGATGTTAGGTTCCCTTAGGTTAGGATATGTAACGTTATAGACGTATATAATGTCCCCACCGAGAAGTACGGGCAGACACGACCGGGATTTTGTAAAACATTACCAGCGAGGGTCTAGATGGGTTAGGTAAGTTTATATTACGATATAGACGTATATAATGTGCCCACCGAGAAGTAGGGGCCGACCCGCCAGGAATGTTGGAAAATACTACATCCGAGATGTGATGTTCCTTTAAATTAGGATATATAAAGTTATAGACGTATATAATGTCCCAACCGAGAAGTACGGGCAGACACGACCGGGATTTTGTAAAACATTACCAGCGAGGGTCTAGATGGGTTAGGTTAGGTTGAATTACGATATAGACGTATATAATGTGCCCACCGAGAAGTAGGGGCCGACCCGCGAGGAATGGTGGAAAATACTACATCGGAGATGTTAGGTTCCCTTAGGTTAGGATATATAACGTTATAGACATATATAATGTCTCCACCGAGAAGTACGGGCAGACACGACCGGGATTTTGTAAAACATTACCAGCGAGCGTCTAGATGGGTTAGGTTAGGTTATATTACGATATAGACGTACATAATGTGCCCACCGAGAAGTAGGGGCCGACCCGCCAGGAATGTTGGAAAATACTACATCCGAGATGTTAGGTTCCCTTAGGTTAGGATATATAACGTTATAGACGTATATAGTGTCCCCACCGAGAAGTACGGGCAGACACGACCTGGATTTCGTAAAACATTACCAGCGAGCGTCTAGATGGGTTAGGTTTGGTTATATTACGATATAGACGTACACAATGTGCCCACCGAGAAGTAGGGGCCGACCCGCCAGGAATGTTGGAAAATACTACATCGGAGATGTTAGGTTCCCTTAGGTTAGGATATATAACGTTATAGACGTATATAATGTCCCCACCGAGAAGTACGGGTCGACACGACCGGGATTTTGTAAAACATTACCAGTGACGGTCTAGATTGGTTAGGTAAGGTTATATTACGTTATAGACGTATATAATGTGCCCACCGAGAAGTAGGGGCCGACCCGCCAGGAATGTTGGAAAATACTACATCCGAGATGTCAGTTTCCCTTAGGTTAGGATATATAACGTTATAGACGTATATAATGTCCCCACCGAGAAGTACGGGCAGACACGACCTGAATTTTGTAAAACATTACCAGCGAGGGTCTGGATGGGTTAGGTAAGGTTATATTACGATATAGACGTATATAATGTACCCACCGAGAAGTAGGGGCCGACCCGCCAGGAATGTTGGAAAATACTACATCCGAGATGTTAGGTTTCCTTACGTTAGGATATATAAAGTTATAGACGTATATGATGTCCCCACGGAAAAGTACGGGCCGACACGACCGGGATTTTGTAAAACATTACCAGCGAGGGTCTAGATGGGTTAGGTTAGGTTATGTTACGATATAGACGTATATAATGTGCCCACCGAGAAGTAGGGGCCGACCCGCCAGGAATGTTGGAAAATACTACATCCGAGATGTTAGGTTTCCTTAGGTTAGGATATATAACGTTATAGACGTATATAATGTCCGCACCGAGACGTACGGGACGACACGACGGGGATTCTGTAAAACATTCCCAGCTAGGGGCTAGATGGGTTAGGTTAGGTTATATTACGATATAGACGTACATAATGTGCCCACCGAGAAGTAGGGGCCGACCCGCCAGGAATGTTGGAAAATACTACATCCGAGATGTTAGGTTCCCTTAGGTTAGGATATATAAATTTATAGACGTATATAATGTCCGCACCTAGACGTACGGGAAGACATGAACGGGATTCTGTGAAACATTACCAGCGAGGGTCTGGGTGCGTTAGGTTAGGTTAGATTGCGTTATAGATGTACATAATGTGCCCACCGAGAAGTAGGGGCCAACCCGCCAGGAATTTTGGAAAATACTACATCCGAGATGTTAGGTTCCCCATAGGTTAGGATATGTAACGTTATAGATGTATATAATGTCCCCACCGAGAAGTACGGGCAGACACGACCGAGATTTTGTAAAACATTACCAGCGAGGGTCTAGATGTGTTAGGTTAGGTTGTATTACGATATAGACGTATATAATGTGCCCACCGAGAAGTAGGGGCCGACCCGCGAGGAATGGTGGAAAATACTACATCGGAGATGTTAGGTTCCCTTAGGTTAGGATATATAACGTTATAGACATATATAATGTCTCCACCGAGAAGTACGGGCAGACACGACCGGGATTTTGTAAAACATTACCAGCGAGCGTCTAGATGGGTTAGGTTAGGTTATATTACGATATAGACGTACATAATGTGCCCACCGAGAAGTAGGGGCCGACCAGCCAGGAATGTTGGAAAATACTACATCCGAGATGTTAGGTTCCCTTAGGTTAGGATATATAACGTTATAGACGTATATAGTGTCCCCACCGAGAAGTACGGGCAGACACGACCTGGATTTCGTAAAACATTACCAGCGAGCGTCTAGATGGGTTAGGTTTGGTTATATTACGATATAGACGTACACAATGTGCCCACCGAGAAGTAGGGGCCGACCCGCCAGGAATGTTGGGAAATACTACATCGGAGATGTTAGGTTCCCTTAGGTTAGGATATATAACGTTATAGACGTATATAATGTCCCCACCGAGAAGTACGGGTCGACACGACCGGGATTTTGTAAAACATTACCAGTGACGGTCTAGATGGGTTAGGTAAGGTTATATTACGTTATAGACGTATATAATGTGCCCACCGAGAAGTAGGGGCCGACCCGCGAGGAACGGTGGAAAATACTACATCGGAGATGTTAGTTTCCCTTAGGTTAGGATATATAACGTTATAGACATATATAATGTCTCCACCGAGAAGTACGGGCAGACACGACCGGGATTTTGTAAAACATTACCAGCGAGCGTCTAGATGGGTTAGGTTTGGTTATATTACGATATAGACGTACATAATGTGCCCACCGAGAAGTAGGGGCCGACCCGCCAGGAATGTTGGAAAATACTACATCGGAGATGTTAGGTTCCCTTAGGTTAGGATATATAACGTTATAGACGTATATAATGTCCCCACCGAGAAGTACGGGTCGACACGACCGGGATTTTGTAAAACATTACCAGAGACGGTCTAGATGGGTTAGGTAAGGTTATATTACGTTATAGACGTATATAATGTGCCCACCGAGAAGTAGGGGCCGACCCGCCAGGAATGTTGGAAAATACTACATCCGAGATGTCAGTTTCCCTTAGGTTAGGATATATAACGTTATAGACGTATATAATGTCCCCACCGAGAAGTACGGGCAGACACGACCTGAATTTTGTAAAACATTACCAGCGAGGGTCTAGATGGGTTAGGTTAGGTTATATTACGATATAGACGTACATAATGTGCCCACCGAGAAGTAGGGGCCGACCCGCCAGGAATGTTGGAAAATACTACATCCGAGATGTGATGTTCCTTTAAGTTAGGATATATAACGTTATAGACGTATATAATGTCCCAACCGAGAAGTACGGGCAGACACGACCGGGATTTTGTAAAACATTACCAGCGAGGGTCTAGATGGGTTAGGTTAGGTTATATTACGATATAGACGTATATAATGTGCCCACCGAGAAGTAGGGGCCGACCCGCGAGGAACGGTGGAAAATACTACATCGGAGATGTTAGTTTCCCTTAGGTTAGGATATATAACGTTATAGACATATATAATGTCTCCACCGAGAAGTACGGGCAGACACGACCGGGATTTTGTAAAACATTACCAGCGAGCGTCTAGATGGGTTAGGTTTGGTTATATTACGATATAGACGTACATAATGTGCCCACCGAGAAGTAGGGGCCGACCCGCCAGGAATGTTGGAAAATACTACATCGGAGATGTTAGGTTCCCTTAGGTTAGGATATATAACGTTATAGACGTATATAATGTTCCCACCGAGAAGTACGGGTCGACACGACCGGGATTTTGTAAAACATTACCAGTGACGGTCTAGATTGGTTAGGTAAGGTTATATTACGTTATAGACGTATATAATGTGCCCACCGAGAAGTAGGGGCCGACCCGCCAGGAATGTTGGAAAATACTACATCCGAGATGTCTGTTTCCCTTAGGTTAGGATATATAACGTTATAGACGTATATAATGTCCCCACCGAGAAGTACGGGCAGACACGACCTGAATTTTGTAAAACATTACCAGCGAGGGTCTGGATGGGTTAGGTAAGGTTATATTACGATATAGACGTATATAATGTACCCACCGAGAAGTAGGGGCCGACCCGCCAGGAATGTTGGAAAATACTACATCCGAGATGTTAGGTTTCCTTAAGTTAGGATATATAAAGTTATAGACGTATATGATGTCCCCACGGAAAAGTACGGGCCGACACGACCGGGATTTTGTAAAACATTACCAGCGAGGGTCTAGATGGGTTAGGTTAGGTTATGTTACGATATAGACGTATATAATGTGCCCACCGAGAAGTAGGGGCCGACCCGCCAGGAATGTTGGAAAATACTACATCCGAGATGTTAGGTTCCCTTAGGTTAGGATATATAACGTTATAGACGTATATAATGTCCGCACCGAGACGTACGGGACGACACGACGGGGATTCTGTAAAACATTCCCAGCTAGGGGCTAGATGGGTTAGGTTAGGTTATATTACGATATAGACGTACATAATGTGCCCACCGAGAAGTAGGGGCCGACCCGCCAGGAATGTTGGAAAATACTACATCCGAGATGTTAGGTTCCCTTAGGTTAGGATATATAAATTTATAGACGTATATAATGTCCGCACCTAGACGTACGGGAAGACATGAACGGGATTCTGTGAAACATTACCAGCGAGGGTCTGGGTGCGTTAGGTTAGGTTAGATTGCGTTATAGATGTACATAATGTGCCCACCGAGAAGTAGGGGCCAACCCGCCAGGAATTTTGGAAAATACTACATCCGAGATGTTAGGTTCCCCATAGGTTAGGATATGTAACGTTATAGATGTATATAATGTCCCCACCGAGAAGTACGGGCAGACACGACCGAGATTTTGTAAAACATTACCAGCGAGGGTCTAGATGGGTTAGGTTAGGTTGTATTACGATATAGACGTATATAATGTGCCCACCGAGAAGTAGGGGCCGACCCGCGAGGAATGGTGGAAAATACTACATCGGAGATGTTAGGTTCCCTTAGGTTAGGATATATAACGTTATGGACATATATAATGTCTCCACCGAGAAGTACGGGCAGACACGACCGGGATTTTGTAAAACATTACCAGCGAGCGTCTAGATGGGTTAGGTTAGGTTATATTACGATATAGACGTACATAATGTGCCCACCGAGAAGTAGGGGCCGACCAGCCAGGAATGTTGGAAAATACTACATCCGAGATGTTAGGTTCCCTTAGGTTAGGATATATAACGTTATAGACGTATATAGTGTCCCCACCGAGAAGTACGGGCAGACACGACCTGGATTTCGTAAAACATTACCAGCGAGCGTCTAGATGGGTTAGGTTTGGTTATATTACGATATAGACGTACACAATGTGCCCACCGAGAAGTAGGGGCCGACCCGCCAGGAATGTTGGAAAATACTACATCGGAGATGTTAGGTTCCCTTAGGTTAGGATATATAACGTTATAGACGTATATAATGTCCCCACCGAGAAGTACGGGTCGACACGACCGGGATTTTGTAAAACATTACCAGTGACGGTCTAGATGGGTTAGGTAAGGTTATATTACGTTATAGACGTATATAATGTGCCCACCGAGAAGTAGGGGCCGACCCGCCAGGAATGTTGGAAAATACTACATCCGAGATGTCAGTTTCCCTTAGGTTAGGATATATAACGTTATAGACGTATATAATGTCCCCACCGAGAAGTACGGGCAGACACGACCTGAATTTTGTAAAACATTACCAGCGAGGGTCTAGATGGGTTAGGTTAGGTTATATTACGATATAGACGTACATAATGTGCCCACCGAGAAGTAGGGGCCGACCCGCCAGGAATGTTGGAAAATACTACATCCGAGATGTTAGGTTCCCTTAGGTTAGGATATATAACGTTATAGACGTATATAGTGTCCCCACCGAGAAGTACGGGCAGACACGACCTGGATTTCGTAAAACATTACCAGCGAGCGTCCAGATGGGTTAGGTAAGTTTATATTACGATATAGACATATATAATGTGCCCACCGAGAAGTAGGGGCCGACCCGCCAGTAATGTTGGAAAATACTACATCCGAGATGTGATGTTCCTTTAAGTTAGGATATATAACGTTATAGACGTATATAATGTCCCAACCGAGAAGTACGGGCAGACACGACCGGGATTTTGTAAAACATTACCAGCGAGGGTCTAGATGGGTTAGGTTAGGTTATATTACGATATAGACGTATATAATGTGCCCACCGAGAAGTAGGGGCCGACCCGCGAGGAACGGTGGAAAATACTACATCGGAGATGTTCGTTTCCCTTAGGTTAGGATATATAACGTTATAGACATATATAAAGTCTCCACCGAGAAGTACGGGCAGACACGACCGGGATTTTGTAAAACATTACCAGCGAGCGTCTAGATGGGTTAGGTTTGGTTATATTACGATATAGACGTACATAATGTGCCCACCGAGAAGTAGGGGCCGACCCGCCAGGAATGTTGGAAAATACTACATCGGAGATGTTAGGTTCCCTTAGGTTAGGATATATAACGTTATAGACGTATATAATGTTCCCACCGAGAAGTACGGGTCGACACGACCGGGATTTTGTAAAACATTACCAGTGACGGTCTAGATTGGTTAGGTAAGGTTATATTACGTTATAGACGTATATAATGTGCCCACCGAGAAGTAGGGGCCGACCCGCCAGGAATGTTGGAAAATACTACATCCGAGATGTCAGTTTCCCTTAGGTTAGGATATATAACGTTATAGACGTATATAATGTCCCCACCGAGAAGTACGGGCAGACACGACCTGAATTTTGTAAAACATTACCAGCGAGGGTCTGGATGGGTTAGGTAAGGTTATATTACGATATAGACGTATATAATGTACCCACCGAGAAGTAGGGGCCGACCCGCCAGGAATGTTGGAAAATACTACATCCGAGATGTTAGGTTTCCTTAAGTTAGGATATATAAAGTTATAGACGTATATGATGTCCCCACGGAAAAGTACGGGCCGACACGACCGGGATTTTGTAAAACATTACCAGCGAGGGTCTAGATGGGTTAGGTTAGGTTATGTTACGATATAGACGTATATAATGTGCCCACCGAGAAGTAGGGGCCGACCCGCCAGGAATGTTGGAAAATACTACATCCGAGATGTTAGGTTCCCTTAGGTTAGGATATGTAACGTTATAGATGTATATAATGTCCCCACCGAGAAGTACGGGCAGACACGACCGAGATTTTGTAAAACATTACCAGCGAGGGTCTAGATGGGTTAGGTAAGTTTATATTACGATATAGACGTATATAATGTGCCCACCGAGAAGTAGGTGCCGACCCGCCAGGAATGTTGGAAAATACTACATCCGAGATGTTAGGTTCCTTTAAGTTAGGATATATAACGTTATAGACGTATATAATGTCCCAACCGAGAAGTACGGGCAGACACGACCGGGATTTTGTAAAACATTACCAGCGAGGGTCTAGATGGGTTAGGTTAGGTTATATTACGATATAGACGTATATAATGTGCCCACCGAGAAGTAGGGGCCGACCCGCGAGGAATGGTGGAAAATACTACATCGGAGATGTTAGGTTCCCTTAGGTTAGGATATATAACGTTATGGACATATATAATGTCTCCACCGAGAAGTACGGGCAGACACGACCGGGATTTTGTAAAACATTACCAGCGAGCGTCTAGATGGGTTAGGTTAGGTTATATTACGATATAGACGTACATAATGTGCCCACCGAGAAGTAGGGGCCGACCAGCCAGGAATGTTGGAAAATACTACATCCGAGATGTTAGGTTCCCTTAGGTTAGGATATATAACGTTATAGACGTATATAGTGTCCCCACCGAGAAGTACGGGCAGACACGACCTGGATTTCGTAAAACATTACCAGCGAGCGTCTAGATGGGTTAGGTTTGGTTATATTACGATATAGACGTACACAATGTGCCCACCGAGAAGTAGGGGCCGACCCGCCAGGAATGTTGGAAAATACTACATCGGAGATGTTAGGTTCCCTTAGGTTAGGATATATAACGTTATAGACGTATATAATGTCCCCACCGAGAAGTACGGGCAGACACGACCTGAATTTTGTAAAACATTACCAGTGACGGTTTAGATGGGTTAGGTAAGGTTATATTACGATATAGACGTATATAATGTACCCACCGAGAAGTAGGGGCCGACCCGCCAGGAATGTTGGAAAATACTACATCCGAGATGTTAGGTTTCCTTAAGTTAGGATATATAAAGTTATAGACGTATATGATGTCCCCACGGAAAAGTACGGGCCGACACGACCGGGATTTTGTAAAACATTACCAGCGAGGGTCTAGATGGGTTAGGTTAGGTTATGTTACGATATAGACGTATATAATGTGCCCACCGAGAAGTAGGGGCCGACCCGCCAGGAATGTTGGAAAATACTACATCCGAGATGTTAGGTTCCCTTAGGTTAGGATATGTAACGTTATAGATGTATATAATGTCCCCACCGAGAAGTACGGGCAGACACGACCGAGATTTTGTAAAACATTACCAGCGAGGGTCTAGATGGGTTAGGTAAGTTTATATTACGATATAGACGTATATAATGTGCCCACCGAGAAGTAGGTGCCGACCCGCCAGGAATGTTGGAAAATACTACATCCGAGATGTTAGGTTCCTTTAAGTTAGGATATATAACGTTATAGACGTATATAATGTCCCAACCGAGAAGTACGGGCAGACACGACCGGGATTTTGTAAAACATTACCAGCGAGGGTCTAGATGGGTTAGGTTAGGTTATATTACGATATAGACGTATATAATGTGCCCACCGAGAAGTAGGGGCCGACCCGCGAGGAATGGTGGAAAATACTACATCGGAGATGTTAGGTTCCCTTAGGTTAGGATATATAACGTTATAGACGTATATAATGTCCGCACCGAGACGTACTGGACGACACGACCGGGATTCTGTAAAACATTACCAGCGAGGGTCTCGATGGGTTAGGTTAGGTTATATTACGATATAGACGTACATAATGTGCCCACCGAGAAGTAGGGGCCGACCCGCCAGGAATGTTGGAAAATACTACATCCGAGATGTTAGGTTCCCTTAGGTTAGGATATATAAATTTATAGACGTATATAATGTCCTCACCTAGACGTACGGGAAGACATGAACGGGATTCTGTGAAACATTACCAGCGAGGGTCTTGGTGGGTTAGGTTAGGTTAGATTGCGTTATAGATGTATATAATGTGCCCGCCGAGAAGTAGGGGCCAACCCGCCAGGAATTTTGGAAAATACTACATCCGAGATGTTAGGTTCCCTTAGGTTAGGATATGTAACGTTATAGACGTATATAATGTCCCCACCGAGAAGTACGGGCAGACACGACCGGGATTTTGTAAAACATTACCAGCGAGGGTCTAGATGGGTTAGGTAAGTTTATATTACGATATAGACGTATATAATGTGCCCACCGAGAAGTAGGGGCCGACCCGCCAGGAATGTTGGAAAATACTACATCCGAGATGTGATGTTCCTTTAAATTAGGATATATAAAGTTATAGACGTATATAATGTCCCAACCGAGAAGTACGGGCAGACACGACCGGGATTTTGTAAAACATTACCAGCGAGGGTCTAGATGGGTTAGGTTAGGTTGTATTACGATATAGACGTATATAATGTGCCCACCGAGAAGTAGGGGCCGACCCGCGAGGAATGGTGGAAAATACTACATCGGAGATGTTAGGTTCCCTTAGGTTAGGATATATAACGTTATAGACATATATAATGTCTCCACCGAGAAGTACGGGCAGACACGACCGGGATTTTGTAAAACATTACCAGCGAGCGTCTAGATGGGTTAGGTTAGGTTATATTACGATATAGACGTACATAATGTGCCCACCGAGAAGTAGGGGCCGACCCGCCAGGAATGTTGGAAAATACTACATCCGAGATGTTAGGTTCCCTTAGGTTAGGATATATAACGTTATAGACGTATATAGTGTCCCCACCGAGAAGTACGGGCAGACACGACCTGGATTTCGTAAAACATTACCAGCGAGCGTCTAGATGGGTTAGGTTTGGTTATATTACGATATAGACGTACATAATGTGCCCACCGAGAAGTAGGGGCCGACCCGCCAGGAATGTTGGAAAATACTACATCCGAGATGTTAGGTTCCCTTAGGTTAGGATATATAACGTTATAGACGTATATAATGTCCCCACCGAGAAGTACGGGTCGACACGACCGGGATTTTGTAAAACATTACCAGTGACGGTCTAGATGGGTTAGGTAAGGTTATATTACGTTATAGACGTATATAATGTGCCCAGCGAGAAGTAGGGGCCGACCCGCCAGGAATGTTGGAAAATACTACATCCGAGATGTCAGTTTCCCTTAGGTTAGGATATATAACGTTATAGACGTATATAATGTCCCCACCGAGAAGTACGGGCAGACACGACCTGAATTTTGTATAACATTACCAGCGAGGGTCTAGATGGGTTAGGTAAGGTTATATTACGATATAGACGTATATAATGTACCCACCGAGAAGTAGGGGCCGACCCGCCAGGAATGTTGGAAAATACTACATCCGAGATGTTAGGTTTCCTTAAGTTAGGATATATAAAGTTATAGACGTATATGATGTCCCCACGGAAAAGTACGGGCCGACATGACCGGGATTTTGTAAAACATTACCAGCGAGGGTCTAGATGGGTTAGGTTAGGTTATGTTACGATATAGACGTATATAATGTGCCCACCGAGAAGTAGGGGCCGACCCGCCAGGAATGTTGGAAAATACTACATCCGAGATGTTAGGTTCCCTTAGGTTAGGATATATAACGTTATAGACGTATATAATGTCCCCACCGAGAAGTACGGGCAGACACGACCGGGATTTTGTAAAACATTACCAGCGAGGGTCTAGATGGGTTAGGTAAGTTTATATTACGATATAGACGTATATAATGTGCCCACCGAGAAGTAGGGGCCGACCCGCCAGGAATGTTGGAAAATATTACATCCGAGATGTTAGGCTCCTTTAAGTTAGGATATCTAACGTTATAGACGTATATAGTGTCCCCACCGAGAAGTACGGGCAGACACGACCTGGATTTCGTAAAACATTACCAGCGAGCGTCTAGATGGGTTAGGTTTGGTTATGTTACGATATAGACGTACATAATGTGCCCACGGAGAAGTAGGGGCCGACCCGCCAGGAATGTTGGAAAATACTACATCGGAGATGTTAGGTTCTCTTAGGTTAGGATATATAACGTTATAGACGTATATAATGTCCCCACCGAGAAGTACGGGTCGACACGACCGGGATTTGGTAAAACATTACCAGTGACGGTCTAGATGGGTTAGGTAAGGTTATATTACGTTATAGACGTATATAATGTGCCCACCGAGAAGTAGGGGCCGACCCGCCAGGAATGTTGGAAAATATTACATCCGAGATGTTAGGCTCCTTTAAGTTAGGATATATAACGTTATAGACGTATATAATGTCCCAACCGAGAAGTACGGGCAGACACGACCGGGATTTTGTAAAACATTCCCAGCGATGGTCTAGATGGGTTAGGTTAGGTTATATTACGATATAGCCGTATATAATGTGCCCACCGAGAAGTAGGGGCCGACCCGCCAGGAATGTTGGAAAATACTACATCCGAGATGTTAGGTTCCCTGAGGTTAGGATATATAAAGTTATAGACGTATATGATGTCCTCACGGAAAAGTACGGGCCGACAGGACCGGGATTTTGTAAAACATTACCAGCGAGGGTCTAGATGGGTTAGGTTAGGTTATATTACGATATAGATGTATATAATGTACCTACCGAGAAGTAGGGGCCGACCCGCCAGGAATGTTGGAAAATACTACATCCGAGATGTTAGGTTCCCTGAGGTTAGGACATATAAAGTTATAGACGTATATGATGTCCTCACGGAAAAGTACGGGCCGGCAGGACCGGGATTTTGTAAAACATTACCAGCGAGGGTCTAGATGGGTTAGGTTAGGTTATATTACGATATAGATGTATATAATGTACCTACCGAGAAGTAGGGGCCGACCCGCCAGGAATGTTGGAAAATACTACATCCGAGATGTTAGGTTCCCTTAGGTTAGGATATATAAATTTATAGACGTATATCATGTCCTCACGGAAAAGTACGGGCCGACAGGACCGGGATTTTGTAAAACATTACCAGCGAGGGACTAGATGGGTTAGGTTAGGTTATATTACGATATAGACGTATATAATTTGCCCACCGAGAAGTAGGGGCCGACCCGCGAGGAATGGTGGAAAATACTACATCGGAGATGTTAGGTTCCCTTAGGTTAGGATATATAACGTTATAGACACATATAATGTCTCCACCGAGAAGTACGGGCAGACACGACCGGGATTTTGTAAAACATTACCAGCGAGCGTCTAGATGGGTTAGGTTAGGTTATATTACGATATAGACGTACATAATGTGCCCACCGAGAAGTAGGGGCCGACCCGCCAGGAATGTTGGAAAATACTACATTCGAGATGTTAGGTTCCCTTAGGTTAGGATATATAACGTTATAGACGTATATAGTGTCCCCACCGAGAAGTACGGGCAGACACGACCTGGATTTCGTAAAACATTACCAGCGAGCGTCTAGATGGGTTAGGTTTGGTTATATTACGATATAGACGTACATAATGTGCCCACGGAGAAGTAGGGGCCAACCCGCCAGGAATGTTGGAAAATACTACATCGGAGATGTTAGGTTCTCTTAGGTTAGGATATATAACGTTATAGACGTATATAATGTCCCCACCGAGAAGTACGGGTCGACACGACCGGGATTTGGTAAAACATTACCAGTGACGGTCTAGATGGGTTAGGTAAGGTTATATTACGTTATAGACGTATATAATGTGCCCACCGAGAAGTAGGGGCCGACCCGCCAGGAATGTTGGAAAATATTACATCCGAGATGTTAGGCTCCTTTAAGTTAGGATATATAACGTTATAGACGTATATAATGTCCCAACCGAGAAGTACGGGCAGACACGACCGGGATTTTGTAAAACATTCCCAGCGATGGTCTAGATGGGTTAGGTTAGGTTATATTACGATATAGCCGTATATAATGTGCCCACCGAGAAGTAGGGGCCGACCCGCCAGGAATGTTGGAAAATACTACATCCGAGATGTTAGGTTCCCTGAGGTTAGGATATATAAAGTTATAGACGTATATGATGTCCTCACGGAAAAGTACGGGCCGACAGGACCGGGATTTTGTAAAACATTACCAGCGAGGGTCTAGATGGGTTAGGTTAGGTTATATTACGATATAGATGTATATAATGTACCTACCGAGAAGTAGGGGCCGACCCGCCAGGAATGTTGGAAAATACTACATCCGAGATGTTAGGTTCCCTGAGGTTAGGACATATAAAGTTATAGACGTATATCATGTCCTCACGGAAAAGTACGGGCCGACAGGACCGGGATTTTGTAAAACATTACCAGCGAGGGACTAGATGGGTTAGGTTAGGTTATATTACGATATAGATGTATATAATGTACCCACCGAGAAGTAGGGGCCGACCCGCCAGGTATTTTGGAAAATGCTATATCCGAGATGTTAGGTTCCCTTAGGTTAGGATATATAACGTTATAGACGTATATAATGTCCCCACCGAGAAGTGCGGGCAGACACGACCGGGATTTTGGAAAACATTACCAGCGAGGGTCTAGATGGGTTAGGTTAGGTCATATTACGATATAGACGTATATAATATGCCCACCGAGAAGTAGGGGCCGACCCGCCAGGAATGTTGGAAAATACTACATCCGAGATGTTAGGTTCCCTTAGGTTAGGATATATAACGTTATAGACGTATATAATGTCCCCACCGAGAAGTACGGGCAGACACGACCTGAATTTTGTAAAACATTACCAGCGAGGGTCTAGATGGGTTAGGTAAGGCTATATTACGATATAGACGTATATAATGTACCCACCGAGAAGTAGGGGCCGACCCGCCAGAAATGTTGGAAAATACTACATCCGAGATGTTAGGTTTCCTTAAGTTAGGATATATAAAGTTATAGACGTATATGATGTCCCCACGGAAAAGTACGGGCCGACACGACCGGGATTTTGTAAAACATTACCAGCGAGGGTCTAGATGGGTTAGGTTAGGTTATGTTACGATATAGACGTATATAATGTGCCCACCGAGAAGTAGGGGCCGACCCGCCAGGAATGTTGGAAAATACTACATCCGAGATGTTAGGTTCCCTTAGGTTAGGATATATAACGTTATAAACGTATATAATGTACCCACCGAGAAGTACGGGCAGACACGACCGGGATTTTGTAAAACATTACCAGCGAGGGTCTAGATGGGTTAGGTAAGTTTATATTACGATATAGACGTATATAATGTGCCCACCGAGAAGTAGGGGCCGACCCGCCAGGAATGTTGGAAAATATTACATCCGAGATGTTAGGCTCCTTTAAGTTAGGATATATAACGTTATAGACGTATATAATGTCCCAACCGAGAAGTACGGGCAGACACGACCGGGATTTTGTAAAACATTCCCAGCGATGGTCTAGATGGGTTAGGTTAGGTTATATTACGATATAGCCGTATATAATGTGCCCACCGAGAAGTAGGGGCCGACCCGCCAGGTATTTTGGAAAATGCTATATCCGAGATGTTAGGTTCCCTTAGGTTAGGATATATAACGTTATAGACGTATATAATGTCCCCACCGAGAAGTGCGGGCAGACACGATCGGGATTTTGGAAAACATTACCAGCGAGGGTCTAGATGGGTTAGGTTAGGTCATATTACGATATAGACGTATATAATGTGCCCACCGAGAAGTAGGGGCCGACCCGCCAGGAATGTTGGAAAATACTACATCCGAGATGTTAGGTTCCCTTAGGTTAGGATATATAAATTTATAGACGTATATAATGTCCCCACCGAGAAGTACGGGCAGACACGACCGGGATTTTGTAAAACATTACCAGCGAGGGTCTAGATGGGTTAGGTTAGGTTATATTACGATATAGACGTATATAATTTGCCCACCGAGAAGTAGGGGCCGACCCGCGAGGAATGGTGGAAAATACTACATCGGAGATGTTAGGTTCCCTTAGGTTAGGATATATAACGTTATATACACATATAATGTCTCCACCGAGAAGTACGGGCAGACACGACCGGGATTTTGTAAAACATTACCAGCGAGCGTCTAGATGGGTTAGGTAAGGTTATATTACGATATAGACGTACATAATGTGCCCACCGAGAAGTAGGGGCCGACCCGCCAGGAATGTTGGAAAATACTATATCCGAGATGTTAGGTTCCCTTAGGTTAGGATATATAACGTTATAGACGTATATAGTGTCCCCACCGAGAAGTACGGGCAGACGCGACCTGGATTTCGTAAAACATTACCAGCGAGCGTCTAGATGGGTTAGGTTTGGTTATATTACGATATAGACGTACATAATGTGCCCACCGAGAAATAGGGGCCGACCCGCCAGGAATGTTGGAAAATATTACATCCGAGATGTTAGGCTCCTTTAAGTTAGGATATATAACGTTATAGACGTATATAATGTCCCAACCGAGAAGTACGGGCAGACACGACCGGGATTTTGTAAAACATTCCCAGCGATGGTCTAGATGGCTTAGGTTAGGTTATATTACGATATAGCCGTATATAATGTGCCCACCGAGAAGTAGGGGCCGACCCGCCAGGAATGTTGGAAAATACTACATCCGAGATGTTAGGTTCCCTGAGGTTAGGATATATAAAGTTATAGACGTATATGATGTCCTCACGGAAAAGTACGGGCCGACAGGACCGGGATTTTGTAAAACATTACCAGCGAGGGTCTAGATGGGTTAGGTTAGGTTATATTACGATATAGATGTATATAATGTACCTACCGAGAAGTAGGGGCCGACCCGCCAGGAATGTTGGAAAATACTACATCCGAGATGTTAGGTTCCCTGAGGTTAGGACATATAAAGTTATAGACGTATATCATGTCCTCACGGAAAAGTACGGGCCGACAGGACCGGGATTTTGTAAAACATTACCAGCGAGGGACTAGATGGGTTAGGTTAGGTTATATTACGATATAGATGTATATAATGTACCCACCGAGAAGTAGGGGCCGACCCGCCAAGTATTTTGGAAAATGCTATATCCGAGATGTTAGGTTCCCTTAGGTTAGGATATATAACGTTATAGACGTATATAATGTCCCACCGAGAAGTGCGGGCAGACACGACCGGGATTTTGGAAAACATTACCAGCGAGGGTCTAGATGGGTTAGGTTAGGACATATTACGATATAGACGTATATAATGTGCCCACCGAGAAGTAGGGGCCAACCCGCTAGGAATGGTGGAAAATACTACATCGGAGATGTTAGGTTCCCTTAGGTTAGGATATGTAACGTTATAGACGTATATAATGTCCCCACCGAGACGTACTGGACGACACGACCGGGATTTTGTAAAACATTACCAGCGAGGGTCTAGATGGGTTAGGTAAGTTTATATTACGATATAGACGTATATAATGTGCCCACCGAGAAGTAGGGGCCGACCCGCCAGGAATGTTGGAAAATATTACATCCGAGATGTTAGGCTCCTTTAAGTTAGGATATATAACGTTATAGACGTATATAATGTCCCAACAGAGAAGTACGGGCAGACACGACCGGGATTTTGTAAAACATTACCAGCGAGCGTCTAGATGGGTTAGGTTAGGTTATATTACGATATAGACGTATATAATGTGCCCACCGAGAAGTAGGGGCCGACCCGCCAGGAATGTTGGAAAATACTACATCCGAGATGTTAGGTTCCCTGAGGTTAGGATATATAAAGTTATAGACGTATATGATGTCCTCACGGAAAAGTACGGGCCGGCAGGACCGGGATTTTGTAAAACATTACCAGCGAGGGTCTAGATGGGTTAGGTTAGGTTATATTACGATATAGATGTATATAATGTACCTACCGAGAAGTAGGGGCCGACCCGCCAGGAATGTTGGAAAATACTACATCCGAGATGTTAGGTTCCCTTAGGTTAGGATATATAAATTTATAGACGTATATCATGTCCTCACGGAAAAGTACGGGCCGACAGGACCGGGATTTTGTAAAACATTACCAGCGAGGGACTAGATGGGTTAGGTTAGGTTATATTACGATATAGATGTATATAATGTACCCACCGAGAAGTAGGGGCCGACCCGCCAGGTATTTTGGAAAATGCTATATCCGAGATGTTAGGTTCCCTTAGGTTAGGATATATAACGTTATAGACGTATATAATGTCCCCACCGAGAAGTGCGGGCAGACACGATCGGGATCTTGGAAAACATTACCAGCGAGGGTCTAGATGGGTTAGGTTAGGTCATATTACGATATAGACGTATATAATGTGCCCACCGAGAAGTAGGGGCCGACCCGCCAGGAATGTTGGAAAATACTACATCCGAGATGTTAGGTTCCCTTAGGTTAGGATATATAAATTTATAGACGTATATAATGTCCCCACCGAGAAGTACGGGCAGACACGACCGGGATTTTGTAAAACATTACCAGCGAGGGTCTAGATGGGTTAGGTTAGGTTATATTACGATATAGACGTATATAATTTGCCCACCGAGAAGTAGGGGCCGACCCGCGAGGAATGGTGGAAAATACTACATCGGAGATGTTAGGTTCCCTTAGGTTAGGATATATAACGTTATAGACACATATAATGTCTCCACCGAGAAGTACGGGCAGACACGACCGGGATTTTGTAAAACATTACCAGCGAGCGTCTAGATGGGTTAGGTTAGGTTATATTACGATATAGACGTACATAATGTGCCCACCGAGAAGTAGGGGCCGACCCGCCAGGAATGTTGGAAAATACTACATCCGAGATGTTAGGTTCCCTTAGGTTAGGATATATAACGTTATAGACGTATATAGTGTCCCCACCGAGAAGTACGGGCAGACACGACCTGGATTTCGTAAAACATTACCAGCGAGCGTCTAGATGGGTTAGGTTTGGTTATATTACGATATAGACGTACATAATGTGCCCACGGAGAAGTAGGGGCCGACCCGCCAGGAATGTTGGAAAATACTACATCGGAGATGTTAGGTTCTCTTAGGTTAGGATATATAACGTTATAGACGTATATAATGTCCCCACCGAGAAGTACGGGTCGACACGACCGGGATTTGGTAAAACATTACCAGTGACGGTCTAGATGGGTTAGGTAAGGTTATATTACGTTATAGACGTATATAATGTGCCCACCGAGAAGTAGGGGCCGACCCGCCAGGAATGTTGGAAAATATTACATCCGAGATGTTAGGCTCCTTTAAGTTAGGATATATAACGTTATAGACGTATATAATGTCCCAACCGAGAAGTACGGGCAGACACGACCGGGATTTTGTAAAACATTCCCAGCGATGGTCTAGATGGGTTAGGTTAGGTTATATTACGATATAGCCGTATATAATGTGCCCACCGAGAAGTAGGGGCCGACCCGCCAGGAATGTTGGAAAATACTACATCCGAGATGTTAGGTTCCCTGAGGTTAGGATATATAAAGTTATAGACGTATATGATGTCCTCACGGAAAAGTACGGGCCGACAGGACCGGGATTTTGTAAAACATTACCAGCGAGGGTCTAGATGGGTTAGGTTAGGTTATATTACGATATAGATGTATATAATGTACCTACCGAGAAGTAGGGGCCGACCCGCCAGGAATGTTGGAAAATACTACATCCGAGATGTTAGGTTCCCTGAGGTTAGGACATATAAAGTTATAGACGTATATCATGTCCTCACGGAAAAGTACGGGCCGACAGGACCGGGATTTTGTAAAACATTACCAGCGAGGGACTAGATGGGTTAGGTTAGGTTATATTACGATATAGATGTATATAATGTACCCACCGAGAAGTAGGGGCCGACCCGCCAGGTATTTTGGAAAATGCTATATCCGAGATGTTAGGTTCCCTTAGGTTAGGATATATAACGTTATAGACGTATATAATGTCCCCACCGAGAAGTGCGGGCAGACACGACCGGGATTTTGGAAAACATTACCAGCGAGGGTCTAGATGGGTTAGGTTAGGTCATATTACGATATAGACGTATATAATATGCCCACCGAGAAGTAGGGGCCGACCCGCCAGGAATGTTGGAAAATACTACATCCGAGATGTTAGGTTCCCTTAGGTTAGGATATATAACGTTATAGACGTATATAATGTCCCCACCGAGAAGTACGGGCAGACACGACCTGAATTTTGTAAAACATTACCAGCGAGGGTCTAGATGGGTTAGGTAAGGCTATATTACGATATAGACGTATATAATGTACCCACCGAGAAGTAGGGGCCGACCCGCCAGAAATGTTGGAAAATACTACATCCGAGATGTTAGGTTTCCTTAAGTTAGGATATATAAAGTTATAGACGTATATGATGTCCCCACGGAAAAGTACGGGCCGACACGACCGGGATTTTGTAAAACATTACCAGCGAGGGTCTAGATGGGTTAGGTTATGTTATGTTACGATATAGACGTATATAATGTGCCCACCGAGAAGTAGGGGCCGACCCGCCAGGAATGTTGGAAAATACTACATCCGAGATGTTAGGTTCCCTTAGGTTAGGATATATAACGTTATAAACGTATATAATGTACCCACCGAGAAGTACGGGCAGACACGACCGGGATTTTGTAAAACATTACCAGCGAGGGTCTAGATGGGTTAGGTAAGTTTATATTACGATATAGACGTATATAATGTGCCCACCGAGAAGTAGGGGCCGACCCGCCAGGAATGTTGGAAAATATTACATCCGAGATGTTAGGCTCCTTTAAGTTAGGATATATAACGTTATAGACGTATATAATGTCCCAACCGAGAAGTACGGGCAGACACGACCGGGATTTTGTAAAACATTCCCAGCGATGGTCTAGATGGGTTAGGTTAGGTTATATTACGATATAGCCGTATATAATGTGCCCACCGAGAAGTAGGGGCCGACCCGCCAGGAATGTTGGAAAATACTACATCCGAGATGTTAGGTTCCCTGAGGTTAGGATATATAAAGTTATAGACGTATATGATGTCCTCACGGAAAAGTACGGGCCGACAGGACCGGGATTTTGTAAAACATTACCAGCGAGGGTCTAGATGGGTTAGGTTAGGTTATATTACGATATAGATGTATATAATGTACCTACCGAGAAGTAGGGGCCGACCCGCCATTAATGTTGGAAAATACTACATCCGAGATGTTAGGTTCCCTGAGGTTAGGACATATAAAGTTATAGACGTATATCATGTCCCCACCGAGAAGTGCGGGCAGACACGATCGGGATTTTGGAAAACATTACCAGCGAGGGTCTAGATGGGTTAGGTTAGGTCATATTACGATATAGACGTATATAATGTGCCCACCGAGAAGTAGGGGCCGACCCGCCAGGAATGTTGGAAAATACTACATCCGAGATGTTAGGTTCCCTTAGGTTAGGATATATAAATTTATAGACGTATATAATGTCCCCACCGAGAAGTACGGGCAGACACGACCGGGATTTTGTAAAACATTACCAGCGAGGGTCTAGATGGGTTAGGTTAGGTTATATTACGATATAGACGTATATAATTTGCCCACCGAGAAGTAGGGGCCGACCCGCGAGGAATGGTGGAAAATACTACATCGGAGATGTTAGGTTCCCTTAGGTTAGGATATATAACGTTATAGACACATATAATGTCTCCACCGAGAAGTACGGGCAGACACGACCGGGATTTTGTAAAACATTACCAGCGAGCGTCTAGATGGGTTAGGTTAGGTTATATTACGATATAGACGTACATAATGTGCCCACCGAGAAGTAGGGGCCGACCCGCCAGGAATGTTGGAAAATACTACATCCGAGATGTTAGGTTCCCTTAGGTTAGGATATATAACGTTATAGACGTATATAGTGTCCCCACCGAGAAGTACGGGCAGACACGACCTGGATTTCGTAAAACATTACCAGCGAGCGTCTAGATGGGTTAGGTTTGGTTATATTACGTTATAGACGTATATAATGTGCCCACCGAGAAGTAGGGGCCGACCCGCCAGGAATGTTGGAAAATACTACATCCGAGATGTCAGTTTCCCTTAGGTTAGGATATATAACGTTATAGACGTATATAATGTCCCCACCGAGAAGTACGGGCCGACACGACCGGGATTTTGTAAAACATTACCAGCGAGGGTCTAGATGGGTTAGGTTAGGTTATGTTACGATATAGACGTATATAATGTGCCCACCGAGAAGTAGGGGCCGACCCGCCAGGAATGTTGGAAAATACTACATCCGAGATGTTAGGTTCCCTTAGGTTAGGATATATAACGTTATAAACGTATATAATGTCCCCACCGAGAAGTACGGGCAGACACGACCGGGATTTTGTAAAACATTACCAGCGAGGGTCTAGATGGGTTAGGTAAGTTTATGTTACGATATAGACGTATATAATGTGCCCACCGAGAAGTAGGGGCCGACCCGCCAGGAATGTTGGAAAATATTACATCCGAGATGTTAGGCTCCTTTAAGTTAGGATATATAACGTTATAGACGTATATAATGTCCCAACAGAGAAGTACGGGCAGACACGACCGGGATTTTGTAAAACATTACCAGCGAGCGTCTAGATGGGTTAGGTTAGGTTATATTACGATATAGACGTATATAATGTGCCCACCGAGAAGTAGGGGCCGACCCGCCAGGAATGTTGGAAAATACTACATCCGAGATGTTAGGTTCCCTGAGGTTAGGATATATAAAGTTATAGACGTATATGATGTCCTCACGGAAAAGTACGGGCCGGCAGGACCGGGATTTTGTAAAACATTACCAGCGAGGGTCTAGATGGGTTAGGTTAGGTTATATTACGATATAGATGTATATAATGTACCTACCGAGAAGTAGGGGCCGACCCGCCAGGAATGTTGGAAAATACTACATCCGAGATGTTAGGTTCCCTTAGGTTAGGATATATAAATTTATAGACGTATATCATGTCCTCACGGAAAAGTACGGGCCGACAGGACCGGGATTTTGTAAAACATTACCAGCGAGGGACTAGATGGGTTAGGTTAGGTTATATTACGATATAGATGTATATAATGTACCCACCGAGAAGTAGGGGCCGACCCGCCAGGTATTTTGGAAAATGCTATATCCGAGATGTTAGGTTCCCTTAGGTTAGGATATATAACGTTATAGACGTATATAATGTCCCCACCGAGAAGTGCGGGCAGACACGATCGGGATTTTGGAAAACATTACCAGCGAGGGTCTAGATGGGTTAGGTTAGGTCATATTACGATATAGACGTATATAATGTGCCCACCGAGAAGTAGGGGCCGACCCGCCAGGAATGTTGGAAAATACTACATCCGAGATGTTAGGTTCCCTTAGGTTAGGATATATAAATTTATAGACGTATATAATGTCCCCACCGAGAAGTACGGGCAGACACGACCGGGATTTTGTAAAACATTACCAGCGAGGGTCTAGATGGGTTAGGTTAGGTTATATTACGATATAGACGTATATAATTTGCCCACCGAGAAGTAGGGGCCGACCCGCGAGGAATGGTGGAAAATACTACATCGGAGATGTTAGGTTCCCTTAGGTTAGGATATATAACGTTATATACACATATAATGTCTCCACCGAGAAGTACGGGCAGACACGACCGGGATTTTGTAAAACATTACCAGCGAGCGTCTAGATGGGTTAGGTAAGGTTATATTACGATATAGACGTACATAATGTGCCCACCGAGAAGTAGGGGCCGACCCGCCAGGAATGTTGGAAAATACTACATCCGAGATGTTAGGTTCCCTTAGGTTAGGATATATAACGTTATAGACGTATATAGTGTCCCCACCGAGAAGTACGGGCAGACACGACCTGGATTTCGTAAAACATTACCAGCGAGCGTCTAGATGGGTTAGGTTTGGTTATATTACGATATAGACGTACATAATGTGCCCACCGAGAAATAGGGGCCGACCCGCCAGGAATGTTGGAAAATATTACATCCGAGATGTTAGGCTCCTTTAAGTTAGGATATATAACGTTATAGACGTATATAATGTCCCAACCGAGAAGTACGGGCAGACACGACCGGGATTTTGTAAAACATTCCCAGCGATGGTCTAGATGGCTTAGGTTAGGTTATATTACGATATAGCCGTATATAATGTGCCCACCGAGAAGTAGGGGCCGACCCGCCAGGAATGTTGGAAAATACTACATCCGAGATGTTAGGTTCCCTGAGGTTAGGATATATAAAGTTATAGACGTATATGATGTCCTCACGGAAAAGTACGGGCCGACAGGACCGGGATTTTGTAAAACATTACCAGCGAGGGTCTAGATGGGTTAGGTTAGGTTATATTACGATATAGATGTATATAATGTACCTACCGAGAAGTAGGGGCCGACCCGCCAGGAATGTTGGAAAATACTACATCCGAGATGTTAGGTTCCCTGAGGTTAGGACATATAAAGTTATAGACGTATATCATGTCCTCACGGAAAAGTACGGGCCGACAGGACCGGGATTTTGTAAAACATTACCAGCGAGGGACTAGATGGGTTAGGTTAGGTTATATTACGATATAGATGTATATAATGTACCCACCGAGAAGTAGGGGCCGACCCGCCAAGTATTTTGGAAAATGCTATATCCGAGATGTTAGGTTCCCTTAGGTTAGGATATATAACGTTATAGACGTATATAATGTCCCACCGAGAAGTGCGGGCAGACACGACCGGGATTTTGGAAAACATTACCAGCGAGGGTCTAGATGGGTTAGGTTAGGACATATTACGATATAGACGTATATAATGTGCCCACCGAGAAGTAGGGGCCAACCCGCTAGGAATGGTGGAAAATACTACATCGGAGATGTTAGGTTCCCTTAGGTTAGGATATGTAACGTTATAGACGTATATAATGTCCCCACCGAGACGTACTGGACGACACGACCGGGATTTTGTAAAACATTACCAGCGAGGGTCTAGATGGGTTAGGTAAGTTTATATTACGATATAGACGTATATAATGTGCCCACCGAGAAGTAGGGGCCGACCCGCCAGGAATGTTGGAAAATATTACATCCGAGATGTTAGGCTCCTTTAAGTTAGGATATATAACGTTATAGACGTATATAATGTCCCAACAGAGAAGTACGGGCAGACACGACCGGGATTTTGTAAAACATTATCACCGAGGGGCAAAATGGGTTAGGTTAGGTTATATTAGGATATAGAAGTATATAATGTGCCCACCGAAAAGTAGGGGCCGACCCGCCAGGAATGTTGGAAAATACTACATCCGAGATGTTAGGTTCCCTTAGGTTAGGATATATAACGTTATAGACGTATATAATGTCCCCACCGAGAAGTACGGGCAGACACGACCGGGATTTTGTAAAACATTACCTGCGAGGGTCTAGATGGGTTAGGTAAGTTTATATTACGATATAGACGTATATAATGTGCCCACCGAGAAGTAGGGGCCCTCCCGCCAGAAATGTTGGAAAATACTACATCCGAGATGTTAGGCTCCTTTAAGTTAGAATATATAACGTTATAGACGTATATAATGTCCCAACCGAGAAGTACGGACAGACACGACCGGGATTTTGTAAAACATTACCAGCGAGCGTCTAGATGGGTTAGGTTAGGTTATATTACGATATAGATGTATATAATGTACCCACCGAGAAGTAGGGGCCGACCCGCCAGGAATTTTGGAAAATGCTACATCCGAGATGTTAGGTTCCCTTAGGTTAGGATATATAACGTTATAGACGTATATAATGTCCCCACCGAGAAGTAGGGACCGTCACGCCTGGAATGTTGTGAAATACAACATTCGAGATGTTATGCCGCCTTAGGTTAGGATATATAACGTTATAGACGTATATAATTTCCGCACCGAGACGTACGGGACGACACGACGGGGATTCTGAAAAACATTCCCAGCCAGGGGCTAGATGGGATAGGTTAGGTTATATTACGTTATAGACGTATATAATATTCCCACCGAGAATTGGGGCCGACCCGCCAGGATTGTTGTGAAATACTACAGCCGAGAGGTTCGGTTCCCTTAGGTTAGGATATATAACGTTATACACGTATATAATGTCCCCACCGAGAAGTACGGGCCGACACGACCGGGATTTTGGAAAACATTACCAGCGAGGGTCTAGATGGGTTATGTTAGGTTATATTACGTTATAGACGTATATAATGTTCCCACCGAGAATTGGCGCCGACCCGCTAGGAAAGTTGTGAAATACTACATCCGAGATATTAGGTTCCCTTAGGTTTGGATATATAAAGTTATAGACGTGTATAACGTCCCCACGGTAAAGTACGGCCCGAAACGGCCGGGATTTTGTAAAATATTCCCAGCGAGGGTCTAGATGGGTTAGGTTAGGTTATATTACGATATAGATGTATATAATGTGCCCACCGAGAAGTAGGGGCCGACCCCCCAGGAATGTTGGACAATACTACATCCGAGATGTTAGGTTCCCTTAGGTTAGGATATATAAAGTTATAGACGTATATAATTTCCCCACGGAAAAGTACGGGCCGACACGACCGGGATTTTGTAAAATATTCCCAGCTAGGGTCTAGATGGGTTAGGTAAGTTTATATTACGATATAGAAGTATATAATGTGCCCACCGAGAAGTAGGGGCCGACCCGCCAGGAATGTTGGAAATTACTACATCCGAGATGTTAGGTTCCTTTAAGTTAGGATATATAACGTTATAGACGTATATAATGCCCCAACCGAGAAGTACGGGCAGACACGACCGGGATTTTGTAAAACATTACCAGCGAGGGTCTAGATTGGTTAGGTTAGGTTATATTACGATATAGACGTATATAATGTGCACACCGAGAAGTAGGGGCCGACCCGCCAGGAATGTTGGAAAATACTACATCCGAGATGTTAGGTTCCCTGAGGTTAGGATATATAAAGTTATAGACGTATGTGATGTCCTCACGGAAAAGTACGGGCCGACAGGACCGGGATTTTGTAAAACATTACCAGCGAGGGTCTAGATGGGTTAGGTTATGTTATATTACGATATAGATGTATATAATGTACCCACCGAGAAGTAGGGGCCGACCCGCCAGGAATTTTGGAAAATGCGACATCCGAGATGTTAGGTTCCCTTAGGTTAGGATATATAACGTTATAGACGTATATAATGTCCCCACCGAGAAGTGCGGGCAGACACGACCGTGATTTTGGAAAACATTACCAGCGAGGGTCTAGATGGGTTAGGTTAGGTCATATTACGATATAGACGTATATAATGTGCCCACCGAGAAGTAGGGGCCGACCCGCCAGGAATGTTGGAAAATACTACATCCGAGATGTTAGGTTCCCTGAGGTTAGGATATATAAAGTTATAGACGTATGTGATGTCCTCACGGAAAAGTACGGGCCGACAGGACCGGGATTTTGTAAAACATTCCAAGCTAGGGGCTAGATGGGTTAGGTTAGGTTATATTACGCTATATACGTATATAATGTTCCCACCGAGAATTGGCGCCGACCCGCCAGGAATGCTGTGAAATACTACATCCGCGATGCTAGGTCCCTTAGGTTAGGATATATAACGTTATAGGCGTATATAATGTCCCCACGGAAAAGTATGTGCCGACACGACCGGGATTTTGAAAAATATTCCCAGCTAGGGGCTAGATGGGTTAGGTTAGGTTATATTACGTTATAGACGTATATAATGTTCCCACCGAGAATTGGCGCCGACCCGCCAGGATTGTTGTGAAATACTACAGCCGAGATGTTAGGTTCCCTTACGTTAGGATATATAACGTTATAGACGTATATAATGTCCCAACCGAGAAGTACGGACAGACACGACCGGGATTTTGTAAAACATTACCAGCGAGCGTCTAGATGGGTTAGGTTAGGTTATATTACGATATAGACGTATATAATGTGCACACCGGGAAGTAGGGGCCGACCCGCCAGGAATGTTGGAAAATACTACATCCGAAATGTTAGGTTCCCTGAGGTTAGGATATATAAAGTTATAGACGTATGTGATGTCCTCACGGAAAAGTACGGGCCGACAGGACCGGGATTTTGTAAAACATTACCAGCGAAGGTCTAGATGGGTTAGGTTAGGTTATATTACGATATAGATGTATATAATGTACCCACCGAGAAGTAGGGGCCGACCCGCCAGGAATTTTGGAAAATGCTACATCCGAGATGTTAGGTTCCCTTAGGTTAGGATATATAACGTTATAGACGTATATAATGTCCCCACCGAGAAGTAGGGACCGTCACGCCTGGAATGTTGTGAAATACAACATTCGAGATGTTATGCCGCCTTAGGTTAGGATATATAACGTTATAGACGTATATAATTTCCGCACCGAGACGTACGGGACGACACGTCGGGGATTCTGAAAAACATTCCCAGCCAGGGGCTAGATGGGATAGGTTAGGTTATATTACGTTATAGACGTATATAATATTCCCACCGAGAATTGGGGCCGACCCGCCAGGATTGTTGTGAAATACTACAGCCGAGAGGTTCGGTTCCCTTAGGTTAGGATATATAACGTTATACACGTATATAATGTCCCCACCGAGAAGTACGGGCCGACACGACCGGGATTTTGGAAAACATTACCAGCGAGGGTCTAGATGGGTTATGTTAGGTTATATTACGATATAGACGTATATAATGTGCCCACCGAGAAGTTGGGTCCGACCCGCCGGGATTGTTGGAAAATACTACATCCGAGATGTTAGGTTCCCTTAGGTTTGGATATATAAAGTTATAGACGTGTATGACGTCCCCACGGAAAAGTACGGACCGACTCGACCGGGATTTTGTAAAATATTCCCAGCTAGGGGCTAGATGGGTTAGGTTAGGTTATATTACGTTATAGACGTATATAATGTTCCCACCGAGAATTGGCGCCGACCCGCTAGGAATGTTGTGAAATACTACACTCGAGAGGTTCGGTTCCCTTAGGTTAGGATATATAACGTTATACACGTATATAATGTCCCCACCGAGAAGTACGGGCCGACACGACCGGGATTTTGGAAAACATTACCAGCGAGGGTCTAGATGGGTTAGGTTAGGTTATATTACGATATAGACGTATATCATGTGCCCACCGAGAAGTTGGGTCCGACCCGCCAGGATTGTTGGAAAATACTACATCCGAGATGTTAGGTTCCCTTAGGTTTTTATATATAAAGTTATAGACGTGTGTGACGTCCCCACGGAAAAGTACGGACCGACTCGACCGGGATTTTGTAAAATATTCCCAGCTAGGGGCTAGATGGGTTAGGTTAGGTTATATTACGTTATAGACGTATATAATGTTCCCACCGAGAATTGGCGCCGACCCGCTAGGAATGTTGTGAAATACTACATCCGAGATATTAGGTTCCCTTAGGTTTGGATATATAAAGTTATAGACGTGTATAACGTCCCCACGGTAAAGTACGGCCCGAAACGGCCGGGATTTTGTAAAATATTCCCAGCGAGGGTCTAGATGGGTTAGGTTAGGTTATATTACGATATAGATGTATATAATGTGCCCACCGAGAAGTAGGGGCCGACCCCCCAGGAATGTTGGACAATACTACATCCGAGATGTTAGGTTCCCTTAGGTTAGGATATATAAAGTTATAGACGTATATAATTTCCCCACGGAAAAGTACGGGCCGACACGACCGGGATTTTGTAAAATATTCCCAGCTAGGGTCTAGATGGGTTAGGTAAGTTTATATTACGATATAGAAGTATATAATGTGCCCACCGAGAAGTAGGGGCCGACCCGCCAGGAATGTTGGAAAATACTACATCCGAGATGTTAGGTTCCTTTAAGTTAGGATATATAACGTTATAGACGTATATAATGCCCCAACCGAGAAGTACGGGCAGACACGACCGGGATTTTGTAAAACATTACCAGCGAGGGTCTAGATGGGTTAGGTTAGGTTATATTACGATATAGACGTATATAATGTGCACACCGAGAAGTAGGGGCCGACCCGCCAGGAATGTTGGAAAATACTACATCCGAGATGTTAGGTTCCCTGAGGTTAGGATATATAAAGTTATAGACGTATGTGATGTCCTCACGGAAAAGTACGGGCCGACAGGACCGGGATTTTGTAAAACATTACCAGCGAGGGTCTAGATGGGTTAGGTTAGGTTATATTACGATATAGATGTATATAATGTACCCACCGAGAAGTAGGGGCCGACCCGCCAGGAATTTTGGAAAATGCGACATCCGAGATGTTAGGTTCCCTTAGGTTAGGATATATAACGTTATAGACGTATATAATGTCCCCACCGAGAAGTGCGGGCAGACACGACCGGGATTTTGTAAAACATTACCAGCGAGGGTCTAGATGGGTTAGGTTAGGTTATATTACGATATAGACGTATATAATGTGCACACCGAGAAGTAGGGGCCGACCCGCCAGGAATGTTGGGAAATACTACATCCGAGATGTTAGGTTCCCTGAGGTTAGGATATATAAAGTTATAGACGTATGTGATGTCCTCACGGAAAAGTACGGGCCGACAGGACCGGGATTTTGTAAAACATTACCAGCGAGGGTCTAGATGGGTTAGGTTAGGTTATATTACGATATAGATGTATATAATGTACCCACCGAGAAGTGGGGGCCGACCCGCCAGGAATTTTGGAAAATGCGACATCCGAGATGTTAGGTTCCCTGAGGTTAGGATATATAAAGTTATAGACGTATATAATGTCCCCACCGAGAAGTGCGGGCAGACACGTCCGTGATTTTGGAAAACATTACCAGCGAGGGTCTAGATGGGTTAGGTTAGGTCATATTACGATATAGACGTATATAATGTGCCCACCGAGAAGTAGGGGCCGACCCGCCAGGAATGTTGGAAAATACTACATCCGAGGTGTTAGGTTCCCTGAGGTTAGGATATATAAAGTTATAGACGTATGTGATGTCCTCACGGAAAAGTACGGGCCGACAGGACCGGGATTTTGTAAAACATTCCAAGCTAGGGGCTAGATGGGTTAGGTTAGGTTATATTACGTTATATACGTATATAATGTTCCCACCGAGAATTGGCGCCGACCCGCCAGGAATGCTGTGAAATACTACATCCGCGATGCTAGGTCCCTTAGGTTAGGATATATAACGTTATAGGCGTATATAATGTCCCCACGGAAAAGTATGTGCCGACACGACCGGGATTGTGTAAAATATTCCCAGCTAGGGGCTAGATGGGTTAGGTTAGGTTATATTACGTTATAGACGTATATAATGTTCCCACCGCGAATTGGCGCCGACCCGCCAGGATTGTTGTGAAATACTACAGCCGAGATGTTAGGTTCCCTTACGTTAGGATATATAACGTTATAGACGTATATAATGTCCCCACCGAGAAGTACGGGCCGACAAGACCGGGATTTTGTAAAACATTACCAGCGAGGGTCTAGATGGGTTAGGTTAGGTTGTATTACGATATAGACGTATATAATGTGCCCACCGAGAAGTTGGGTCCGACCCGCCAGGATTGTTGGAAAATACTACATCCGAGATATTAGGTTCCCTTAGGTTTGGATATATAAAGTTATAGACGTGTATAACGTCCCCACGGAAAAGTACGGCCCGAAACGATCGGGATTTTGTAAAACATTCGCAGCGAGGGTCTAGATGGGTTAGGTTAGGTTATATTACGATATAGACGTATATAATGTCCCCACCGAGAAGTAGGGACCGTCACGCCTGGAATGTTGTGAAATACAACCTTCGAGATGTTATGCCGCCTTAGGTTAGGATATATAACGTTATAGACGTATATAATGTCCGCACCGAGACGTACGGGACGACACGACCGGGATTCTGTAAAACATTACCAGCGAGGGTCTCGATGGGTTAGGTTAGGTTATATTACGATATAGACTTAAATAATGTGCCCACCGAGAAGTAGGGGCCGACCCGCCAGGAATGTTGTGAAATACTATAGCCGAGATGTTAGGTTCCCTTAGGTTGGGATATATAACGTTATAGACGTATATAATGTCTCCACCGAGAAGTACGGGCAGACACGACCGGGATTTTGTAAAACATTACCAGCGAGCGTCTAGATGGGTTAGGTTAGGTTATATTACGATATAGACGTATATAATGTGCCCACTGAGAAGTAGGGGCCGACCCGCGAGGAATGGTGGAAAATACTACATCGGAGATGTTAGGTTCCCTTAGGTTAGGATATATAACGTTATAGACGTATATAATGTCCCCACCGAGAAGTACGGGTCGACACGACCGGGATTCTGTAAAACATTATCACCGAGGGCCAAATGGGTTAGGTTAGGTTATATTACGATATAGACGTATATAATGTGCCCACCGAGAAGTAGGGGCCGACCCGCCAGGAATGTTGGAAAATACTACATCCGAGATGTTAGGTTCCTTTAAGTTAGGATATATAACGTTATAGACGTATATAATGCCCCAACCGAGAAGTACGGGTAGACACGACCGGGATTTTGTAAAACATTACCAGCGAGGGTCTAGATGGGTTAGGTTAGGTTATATTACGATATAGACGTATATAATGTGCACACCGAGAAGTAGGGGCCGACCCGCCAGGAATGTTGGAAAATACTACATCCGAGATGTTAGGTTCCCTGAGGTTAGGATATATAAAGTTATAGACGTATGTGATGTCCTCACGGAAAAGTACGGGCCGACAGGACCGGGATTTTGTAAAACATTACCAGCGAGGGTCTAGATGGGTTAGGTTAGGTTATATTACGATATAGATGTATATAATGTACCCACCGAGAAGTAGGGGCCGACCCGCCAGGAATTTTGGAAAATGCGACATCCGAGATGTTAGGTTCCCTTAGGTTAGGATATATAACGTTATAGACGTATATAATGTCCCCACCGAGAAGTGCGGGCAGACACGACCGGGATTTTGTAAAACATTACCAGCGAGGGTCTAGATGGGTTAGGTTAGGTTATATTACGATATAGACGTATATAATGTGCACACCGAGAAGTAGGGGCCGACCCGCCAGGAATGTTGGGAAATACTACATCCGAGATGTTAGGTTCCCTGAGGTTAGGATATATAAAGTTATAGACGTATGTGATGTCCTCACGGAAAAGTACGGGCCGACAGGACCGGGATTTTGTAAAACATTACCAGCGAGGGTCTAGATGGGTTAGGTTAGGTTATATTACGATATAGATGTATATAATGTACCCACCGAGAAGTGGGGGCCGACCCGCCAGGAATTTTGGAAAATGCGACATCCGAGATGTTAGGTTCCCTGAGGTTAGGATATATAAAGTTATAGACGTATATAATGTCCCCACCGAGAAGTGCGGGCAGACACGTCCGTGATTTTGGAAAACATTACCAGCGAGGGTCTAGATGGGTTAGGTTAGGTCATATTACGATATAGACGTATATAATGTGCCCACCGAGAAGTAGGGGCCGACCCGCCAGGAATGTTGGAAAATACTACATCCGAGGTGTTAGGTTCCCTGAGGTTAGGATATATAAAGTTATAGACGTATGTGATGTCCTCACGGAAAAGTACGGGCCGACAGGACCGGGATTTTGTAAAACATTCCAAGCTAGGGGCTAGATGGGTTAGGTTAGGTTATATTACGTTATATACGTATATAATGTTCCCACCGAGAATTGGCGCCGACCCGCCAGGAATGCTGTGAAATACTACATCCGCGATGCTAGGTCCCTTAGGTTAGGATATATAACGTTATAGGCGTATATAATGTCCCCACGGAAAAGTATGTGCCGACACGACCGGGATTGTGTAAAATATTCCCAGCTAGGGGCTAGATGGGTTAGGTTAGGTTATATTACGTTATAGACGTATATAATGTTCCCACCGCGAATTGGCGCCGACCCGCCAGGATTGTTGTGAAATACTACAGCCGAGATGTTAGGTTCCCTTACGTTAGGATATATAACGTTATAGACGTATATAATGTCCCCACCGAGAAGTACGGGCCGACAAGACCGGGATTTTGTAAAACATTACCAGCGAGGGTCTAGATGGGTTAGGTTAGGTTGTATTACGATATAGACGTATATAATGTGCCCACCGAGAAGTTGGGTCCGACCCGCCAGGATTGTTGGAAAATACTACATCCGAGATATTAGGTTCCCTTAGGTTTGGATATATAAAGTTATAGACGTGTATAACGTCCCCACGGAAAAGTACGGCCCGAAACGATCGGGATTTTGTAAAACATTCGCAGCGAGGGTCTAGATGGGTTAGGTTAGGTTATATTACGATATAGACGTATATAATGTCCCCACCGAGAAGTAGGGACCGTCACGCCTGGAATGTTGTGAAATACAACCTTCGAGATGTTATGCCGCCTTAGGTTAGGATATATAACGTTATAGACGTATATAATGTCCGCACCGAGACGTACGGGACGACACGACCGGGATTCTGTAAAACATTACCAGCGAGGGTCTCGATGGGTTAGGTTAGGTTATATTACGATATAGACTTAAATAATGTGCCCACCGAGAAGTAGGGGCCGACCCGCCAGGAATGTTGTGAAATACTATAGCCGAGATGTTAGGTTCCCTTAGGTTGGGATATATAACGTTATAGACGTATATAATGTCTCCACCGAGAAGTACGGGCAGACACGACCGGGATTTTGTAAAACATTACCAGCGAGCGTCTAGATGGGTTAGGTTAGGTTATATTACGATATAGACGTATATAATGTGCCCACTGAGAAGTAGGGGCCGACCCGCGAGGAATGGTGGAAAATACTACATCGGAGATGTTAGGTTCCCTTAGGTTAGGATATATAACGTTATAGACGTATATAATGTCCCCACCGAGAAGTACGGGTCGACACGACCGGGATTCTGTAAAACATTATCACCGAGGGCCAAATGGGTTAGGTTAGGTTATATTACGATATAGACGTATATAATGTGCCCACCGAGAAGTAGGGGCCGACCCGCCAGGAATGTTGGAAAATAATACATCCGAGATGTTAGGTTCCCTTAGGTTAGGATATATAACGTTATAGACGTATATAATGTCCCCACCGAGAAGTACGGGCAGACACGACCGGGATTTTGTAAAACATTACCAGCGAGGGTCTAGATGGGTTAGGTAAGTTTATATTACGATATAGACGTATATAATGTGCCCACCGAGAAGTAGGGGCCCTCCCGCCAGGAATGTTGGAAAATACTACATCCGAGATGTTAGGTTCCCTGAGGTTAGGATATATAAAGTTATAGACGTATGTGATGTCCTCACGGAAAAGTACGGGCCGACAGGACCGGGATTTTGTAAAACATTACCAGCGAGGGTCTAGATGGGTTAGGTTAGGTTATATTACGATATAGATGTATATAATGTACCCACCGAGAAGTAGGGGCCGACCCGCCAGGAATTTTGGAAAATGCGACATCCGAGATGTTAGGTTCCCTTAGGTTAGGATATATAACGTTATAGACGTATATAATGTCCCCACCGAGAAGTGCGGGCAGACACGACCGGGATTTTGTAAAACATTACCAGCGAGGGTCTAGATGGGTTAGGTTAGGTTATATTACGATATAGACGTATATAATGTGCACACCGAGAAGTAGGGGCCGACCCGCCAGGAATGTTGGGAAATACTACATCCGAGATGTTAGGTTCCCTGAGGTTAGGATATATAAAGTTATAGACGTATGTGATGTCCTCACGGAAAAGTACGGGCCGACAGGACCGGGATTTTGTAAAACATTACCAGCGAGGGTCTAGATGGGTTAGGTTAGGTTATATTACGATATAGATGTATATAATGTACCCACCGAGAAGTGGGGGCCGACCCGCCAGGAATTTTGGAAAATGCGACATCCGAGATGTTAGGTTCCCTGAGGTTAGGGTATATAAAGTTATAGACGTATATAATGTCCCCACCGAGAAGTGCGGGCAGACACGACCGTGATTTTGGAAAACATTACCAGCGAGGGTCTAGATGGGTTAGGTTAGGTCATATTACGATATAGACGTATATAATGTGCCCACCGAGAAGTAGGGGCCGACCCGCCAGGAATGTTGGAAAATACTACATCCGAGGTGTTAGGTTCCCTGAGGTTAGGATATATAAAGTTATAGACGTATGTGATGTCCTCACGGAAAAGTACGGGCCGACAGGACCGGGATTTTGTAAAACATTCCAAGCTAGGGGCTAGATGGGTTAGGTTAGGTTATATTACGTTATATACGTATATAATGTTCCCACCGAGAATTGGCGCCGACCCGCCAGGAATGCTGTGAAATACTACATCCGCGATGCTAGGTCCCTTAGGTTAGGATATATAACGTTATAGGCGTATATAATGTCCCCACGGAAAAGTATGTGCCGACACGACCGGGATTTTGTAAAATATTCCCAGCTAGGGGCTAGATGGGTTAGGTTAGGTTATATTACGTTATAGACGTATATAATGTTCCCACCGAGAATTGGCGCCGACCCGCCAGGATTGTTGTGAAATACTACAGCCGAGATGTTAGGTTCCCTTACGTTAGGATATATAACGTTATAGACGTATATAATGTCCCCACCGAGAAGTACGGGCCGACAAGACCGGGATTTTGTAAAACATTACCAGCGAGGGTCTAGATGGGTTAGGTTAGGTTGTATTACGATATAGACGTATATAATGTGCCCACCGAGAAGTTGGGTCCGACCCGCCAGGATTGTTGGAAAATACTACATCCGAGATATTAGGTTCCCTTAGGTTTGGATATATAAAGTTATAGACGTGTATAACGTCCCCACGGAAAAGTACGGCCCGAAACGATCGGGATTTTGTAAAACATTCGCAGCGAGGGTCTAGATGGGTTAGGTTAGGTTATATTACGATATAGACGTATATAATGTCCCCACCGAGAAGTAGGGACCGTCACGCCTGGAATGTTGTGAAATACAACCTTCGAGATGTTATGCCGCCTTAGGTTAGGATATATAACGTTATAGACGTATATAATGTCCGCACCGAGACGTACGGGACGACACGACCGGGATTCTGTAAAACATTACCAGCGAGTGTCTCGATGGGTTAGGTTAGGTTATATTACGATATAGACGTAAATAATGTGCCCACCGAGAAGTAGGGGCCGACCCGCCAGGAATGTTGTGAAATACTATAGCCGAGATGTTAGGTTCCCTTAGGTTGGGATATATAACGTTATAGACGTATATAATGTCTCCACCGAGAAGTACGGGCAGACACGACCGGGATTTTGTAAAACATTACCAGCGAGCGTCTAGATGGGTTAGGTTAGGTTATATTACGATATAGACGTATATAATGTGCCCACTGAGAAGTAGGGGCCGACCCGCGAGGAATGGTGGAAAATACTACATCGGAGATGTTAGGTTCCCTTAGGTTAGGATATATAACGTTATAGACGTATATAATGTCCCCACCGAGAAGTACGGGTCGACACGACCGGGATTCTGTAAAACATTATCACCGAGGGCCAAATGGGTTAGGTTAGGTTATATTACGATATAGACGTATATAATGTGCCCACCGAGAAGTAGGGGCCGACCCGCCAGGAATGTTGGAAAATACTACATCCGAGATGTTAGGTTCCCTTAGGTTAGGATATATAACGTTATAGACGTATATAATGTCCCCACCGAGAAGTACGGGCAGACACGACCGGGATTTTGTAAAACATTACCAGCGAGGGTCTAGATGGGTTAGGTAAGTTTATATTACGATATAGACGTATATAATGTGCCCACCGAGAAGTAGGGGCCCTCCCGCCAGAAATGTTGGAAAATACTACATCCGAGATGTTAGGCTCCTTTAAGTTAGAATATATAACGTTATAGACGTATATAATGTCCCAACCGAGAAGTACGGACAGACACGACCGGGATTTTGTAAAACATTACCAGCGAGCGTCTAGATGGGTTAGGTTAGGTTATATTACGATATAGACGTATATAATGTGCACACCGAGAAGTAGGGGCCGAACCGCCAGGAATGTTGGAAAATACTACATCCGAGATGTTAGGTTCCCTGAGGTTAGGATATATAAAGTTATAGACGTATGTGATGTCCTCACGGAAAAGTACGGGCCGACAGGACCGGGATTTTGTAAAACATTACCAGCGAGGGTCTAGATGGGTTAGGTTAGGTTATATTACGATATAGATGTATATAATGTACCCACCGAGAAGTAGGGGCCGACCCGCCAGGAATTTTGGAAAATGCGACATCCGAGATGTTAGATTCCCTTAGGTTAGGATATATAACGTTATAGACGTATATAATGTCCCCACCGAGAAGTAGGGACCGTCACGCCTGGTATGTTGTGAAATACAACATTCGAGATGTTATGCCGCCTTAGGTTAGGATATATAACGTTATAGACGTATATAATTTCCGCACCGAGACGTACGGGACGACACGACGGGGATTCTGAAAAACATTCCCAGCCAGGGGCTAGATGGGATAGGTTAGGTTATATTACGTTATAGACGTATATAATATTCCCACCGAGAATTGGGGCCGACCCGCCAGGATTGTTGTGAAATACTACAGCCGAGAGGTTCGGTTCCCTTAGGTTAGGATATATAACGTTATACACGTATATAATGTCCCCACCGAGAAGTACGGGCCGACACGACCGGGATTTTGGAAAACATTACCAGCGAGGGTCTAGATGGGTTATGTTAGGTTATATTACGATATAGACGTATATAATGTGCCCACCGAGAAGTTGGGTCCGACCCGCCGGGATTGTTGGAAAATACTACATCCGAGATGTTAGGTTCCCTTAGGTTTGGATATATAAAGTTATAGACGTGTATGACGTCCCCACGGAAAAGTACGGACCGACTCGACCGGGATTTTGTAAAACATTCCCAGCTAGGGGCTAGATGGGTTAGGTTAGGTTATATTACGTTATAGACGTATATAATGTTCCCACCGAGAATTGGCGCCGACCCGCTAGGAAAGTTGTGAAATACTACATCCGAGATATTAGGTTCCCTTAGGTTTGGATATATAAAGTTATAGACGTGTATAACGTCCCCACGGTAAAGTACGGCCCGAAACGGCCGGGATTTTGTAAAATATTCCCAGCGAGGGTCTAGATGGGTTAGGTTAGGTTATATTACGATATAGATGTATATAATGTGCCCACCGAGAAGTAGGGGCCGACCCCCCAGGAATGTTGGACAATACTACATCCGAGATGTTAGGTTCCCTTAGGTTAGGATATATAAAGTTATAGACGTATATAATTTCCCCACGGAAAAGTACGGGCCGACACGACCGGGATTTTGTAAAATATTCCCAGCTAGGGTCTAGATGGGTTAGGTAAGTTTATATTACGATATAGAAGTATATAATGTGCCCACCGAGAAGTAGGGGCCGACCCGCCAGGAATGTTGGAAATTACTACATCCGAGATGTTAGGTTCCTTTAAGTTAGGATATATAACGTTATAGACGTATATAATGCCCCAACCGAGAAGTACGGGCAGACACGACCGGGATTTTGTAAAACATTACCAGCGAGGGTCTAGATTGGTTAGGTTAGGTTATATTACGATATAGACGTATATAATGTGCACACCGAGAAGTAGGGGCCGACCCGCCAGGAATGTTGGAAAATACTACATCCGAGATGTTAGGTTCCCTGAGGTTAGGATATATAAAGTTATAGACGTATGTGATGTCCTCACGGAAAAGTACGGGCCGACAGGACCGGGATTTTGTAAAACATTACCAGCGAGGGTCTAGATGGGTTAGGTTATGTTACATTACGATATAGATGTATATAATGTACCCACCGAGAAGTAGGGGCCGACCCGCCAGGAATTTTGGAAAATGCGACATCCGAGATGTTAGGTTCCCTTAGGTTAGGATATATAACGTTATAGACGTATATAATGTCCCCACCGAGAAGTGCGGGCAGACACGACCGTGATTTTGGAAAACATTACCAGCGAGGGTCTAGATGGGTTAGGTTAGGTCATATTACGATATAGACGTATATAATGTGCCCACCGAGAAGTAGGGGCCGACCCGCCAGGAATGTTGGAAAATACTACATCCGAGATGTTAGGTTCCCTGAGGTTAGGATATATAAAGTTATAGACGTATGTGATGTCCTCACGGAAAAGTACGGGCCGACAGGACCGGGATTTTGTAAAACATTCCAAGCTAGGGGCTAGATGGGTTAGGTTAGGTTATATTACGTTATATACGTATATAATGTTCCCACCGAGAATTGGCGCCGACCCGCCAGGAATGCTGTGAAATACTACATCCGCGATGCTAGGTCCCTTAGGTTAGGATATATAACGTTATAGGCGTATATAATGTCCCCACGGAAAAGTATGTGCCGACACGACCGGGATTTTGAAAAATATTCCCAGCTAGGGGCTAGATGGGTTAGGTTAGGTTATATTACGTTATAGACGTATATAATGTTCCCACCGAGAATTGGCGCCGACCCGCCAGGATTGTTGTGAAATACTACAGCCGAGATGTTAGGTTCCCTTACGTTAGGATATATAACGTTATAGACGTATATAATGTCCCCACCGAGAAGTACGGGCCGACATGACCGGGATTTTGTAAAACATTACCAGCGAGGGTCTAGATGGGTTAGGTTAGGTTATATTACGATATAGACGTATATAATGTGCCCACCGAGAAGTTGGGTCCGACCCGCCAGGATTGTTGGAAAATACTACATCCGAGATATTAGGTTCCCTTAGGTTTGGATATATAAAGTTATAGACGTGTATAACGTCCCCACGGAAAAGTACGGCCCGAAACGATCGGGATTTTGTAAAACATTCGCAGCGAGGGTCTAGATGGGTTAGGTTAGGTTATATTACGATATAGATGTATATAATGTCCCCACCGAGAAGTAGGGACCGTCACGCCTGGAATGTTGTGAAATACAACCTTCGAGATGTTATGCCGCCTTAGGTTAGGATATATAACGTTATAGACGTATATAATGTCCGCACCGAGACGTACGGGACGACACGACGGGGATTCTGAAAAACATTCCCAGCCAGGGGCTAGATGGGATAGGTTAGGTTATATTACGTTATAGACGTATATAATATTCCCACCGAGAATTGGGGCCGACCCGCCAGGATTGTTGTGAAATACTACAGCCGAGAGGTTCGGTTCCCTTAGGTTAGGATATATAACGTTATACACGTATATAATGTCCCCACCGAGAAGTACGGGCCGACACGACCGGGATTTTGGAAAACATTACCAGCGAGGGTCTAGATGGGTTATGTTAGGTTATATTACGATATAGACGTATATAATGTGCCCACCGAGAAGTTGGGTCCGACCCGCCGGGATTGTTGGAAAATACTACATCCGAGATGTTAGGTTCCCTTAGGTTTGGATATATAAAGTTATAGACGTGTATGACGTCCCCACGGAAAAGTACGGACCGACTCGACCGGGATTTTGTAAAACATTCCCAGCTAGGGGCTAGATGGGTTAGGTTAGGTTATATTACGTTATAGACGTATATAATGTTCCCACCGAGAATTGGCGCCGACCCGCTAGGAAAGTTGTGAAATACTACATCCGAGATATTAGGTTCCCTTAGGTTTGGATATATAAAGTTATAGACGTGTATAACGTCCCCACGGTAAAGTACGGCCCGAAACGGCCGGGATTTTGTAAAATATTCCCAGCGAGGGTCTAGATGGGTTAGGTTAGGTTATATTACGATATAGATGTATATAATGTGCCCACCGAGAAGTAGGGGCCGACCCCCCAGGAATGTTGGACAATACTACATCCGAGATGTTAGGTTCCCTTAGGTTAGGATATATAAAGTTATAGACGTATATAATTTCCCCACGGAAAAGTACGGGCCGACACGACCGGGATTTTGTAAAATATTCCCAGCTAGGGTCTAGATGGGTTAGGTAAGTTTATATTACGATATAGAAGTATATAATGTGCCCACCGAGAAGTAGGGGCCGACCCGCCAGGAATGTTGGAAATTACTACATCCGAGATGTTAGGTTCCTTTAAGTTAGGATATATAACGTTATAGACGTATATAATGTCCCCACCGAGAAGTACGGGTCGACACGACCGGGATTCTGTAAAACATTATCACCGAGGGCCAAATGGGTTAGGTTAGGTTATATTACGATATAGACGTATATAATGTGCCCACCGAGAAGTAGGGGCCGACCCGCCAGGAATGTTGGAAAATACTACATCCGAGATGTTAGGTTCCCTTAGGTTAGGATATATAACGTTATAGACGTATATAATGTCCCCACCGAGAAGTACGGGCAGACACGACCGGGATTTTGTAAAACATTACCAGCGAGGGTCTAGATGGGTTAGGTAAGTTTATATTACGATATAGACGTATATAATGTGCCCACCGAGAAGTAGGGGCCGACCCGCCAGGATTGTTGGAAACTACTACATCCGAGGTGTTCGGTTCCCTTAGGTTAGGATATATAACGTTATAGACGTATATAATGTCCGCACCGAGACGTACGGGACGACACGACCGGGATTCTGTAAAACATTACCAGCGAGGGTCTAGATGGGTTAGGTAAGTTTATATTACGATATAGACGTATATAATGTGCCCACCGAGAAGTAGGGGCCGACCCGCCAGAAATGTTGGAAAATACTACATCCGAGATGTTAGGTTCCTTTAAGTTAGGATATATAACGTCATAGACGTATATAATGTCCCCACCGAGAAGTACGGGCCGACACGACCGGGATTTTGTAAAACATTACCAGCGAGGGTCTAGATGGGTTAGGTTAGGTTATATTACGATATAGACGTATATAATGTGCCCACCGAGAAGTAGGGGCCGACCCGCCAGGATTGTTGGAAACTACGACATCCGAGATGTTAGGTTCCCTTAGGTTAGGATATATAACGTTATAGACATATATAATGTCCGCACCGAGACGTACGGGAAGACACGACCGGGATTCTGTAAAACATTATCACCGAGGGGCAAAATGGGTTAGGTTAGGTTATATTACGATATAGACGTATATAATGTCCCCACCGAGAAGTAGGGACCGTCACGCCTGGAATGTTTTAAAATACAACATTCGAGATGTTAGGCCGCCTTAGGTTAGGATATATAACGTTATAGACGTATATAATGTCCGCACCGAGACGAACGGGACGACACGACGGGGATTCTGAAAAATATTCCCAGCTAGGGGCTAGATAGGTTAGGTTAGGTTATATTACGTTATAGACGTATATAATGTTCCCACCGAGAATTGGCGCTGACCCGCCAGGAATGTTGTGAAATACTACATCCGCGATGTTAGGTTCCCTTAGGTTAGGATATATAACGTTATAGACGTATATAATGTCCCCACCGAGAAGTACGGGCCGACACGACCGGGATTTTGTAAAACATTAGCAGCGATGGTCTAGATGGGTTAGGTTAGGTTATATTACGATATAGACGTATATAATGTGCCCACCGAGAAGTAGGGGCCGACCCGCCAGGATTGATGGAAACTACTACATCCGAGGTGTTCGGTTCCCTTAGGTTAGGATATATAACGTTATAGACGTATATAATGTCCCCACGGAAAAGTACGGGCCGACACGACCGGGATTTTGTAAAATATTCCCAGCTAGGGGCTAGATGGGTTAGGTTAGGTTATATTACGTTATAGACGTATATAATGTTCCCACCGAGAATTGGCGCCGACCCGCCAGGAATGTTGTGAAATACTACATCCGCGATGTTAGGTTCCCTTAGGTTAGGATATATAACGTTACAGACGTATATAATGTCCCCACCGAGAAGTACGGGCCGACACGACCGGGATTTTGTAAAACATTACCAGCGAGGGTCTAGATGGGTTAGGTTAGATTATATTACGATATAGACGTATATAATGTGCCCACCGAGAAGTAGGGGCCGACCCGCCAGGATTGTTGGAAACTACTACATCCGAGATGTTAGGTTCCCTTAGGTTAGGATATATAACGTTATAGACGTATATAATGTCCCCACCGAGAAGTACGGGCCGACATGACCGGGATTTTGTAAAACATTACCAGCGAGGGTCTAGATGGGTTAGGTTAGGTTATATTACGTTATAGACGTATATAATGTTCCCACCGAGAATTGGCGCCGACCCGACAGGAATGTTGTGAAATACTACATCCGCGATGTTAGGTTCCCTTAGGTTAGGATATATAACGTTATAGACGTATATAATGTCCCCACCGAGAAGTACGGGTCGACACGACCGGGATTCTGTAAAACATTATCACCGAGGGCCAAATGGGTTAGGTTAGGTTATATTACGATATAGACGTATATAATGTGCCCACCGAGAAGTAGGGGCCGACCCGCCAGGAATGTTGGAAAATACTACATCCGAGATGTTAGGTTCCCTTAGGTTAGGATATATAACGTTATAGACGTATATAATGTCCCCACCGAGAAGTACGGGCAGACACGACCGGGATTTTGTAAAACATTACCAGCGAGGGTCTAGATGGGTTAGGTAAGTTTATATTACGATATAGACGTATATAATGTGCCCACCGAGAAGTAGGGGCCCTCCCGCCAGAAATGTTGGAAAATACTACATCCGAGATGTTAGGCTCCTTTAAGTTAGAATATATAACGTTATAGACGTATATAATGTCCCAACCGAGAAGTACGGACAGACACGACCGGGATTTTGTAAAACATTACCAGCGAGCGTCTAGATGGGTTAGGTTAGGTTATATTACGATATAGACGTATATAATGTGCACACCGAGAAGTAGGGGCCGAACCGCCAGGAATGTTGGAAAATACTACATCCGAGATGTTAGGTTCCCTGAGGTTAGGATATATAAAGTTATAGACGTATGTGATGTCCTCACGGAAAAGTACGGGCCGACAGGACCGGGATTTTGTAAAACATTACCAGCGAGGGTCTAGATGGGTTAGGTTAGGTTATATTACGATATAGATGTATATAATGTACCCACCGAGAAGTAGGGGCCGACCCGCCAGGAATTTTGGAAAATGCGACATCCGAGATGTTAGGTTCCCTTAGGTTAGGATATATAACGTTATAGACGTATATAATGTCCCCACCGAGAAGTAGGGACCGTCACGCCTGGTATGTTGTGAAATACAACATTCGAGATGTTATGCCGCCTTAGGTTAGGATATATAACGTTATAGACGTATATAATTTCCGCACCGAGACGTACGGGACGACACGACGGGGATTCTGAAAAACATTCCCAGCCAGGGGCTAGATGGGATAGGTTAGGTTATATTACGTTATAGACGTATATAATATTCCCACCGAGAATTGGGGCCGACCCGCCAGGATTGTTGTGAAATACTACAGCCGAGAGGTTCGGTTCCCTTAGGTTAGGATATATAACGTTATACACGTATATAATGTCCCCACCGAGAAGTACGGGCCGACACGACCGGGATTTTGGAAAACATTACCAGCGAGGGTCTAGATGGGTTATGTTAGGTTATATTACGATATAGACGTATATAATGTGCCCACCGAGAAGTTGGGTCCGACCCGCCGGGATTGTTGGAAAATACTACATCCGAGATGTTAGGTTCCCTTAGGTTTGGATATATAAAGTTATAGACGTGTATGACGTCCCCACGGAAAAGTACGGACCGACTCGACCGGGATTTTGTAAAACATTCCCAGCTAGGGGCTAGATGGGTTAGGTTAGGTTATATTACGTTATAGACGTATATAATGTTCCCACCGAGAATTGGCGCCGACCCGCTAGGAAAGTTGTGAAATACTACATCCGAGATATTAGGTTCCCTTAGGTTTGGATATATAAAGTTATAGACGTGTATAACGTCCCCACGGTAAAGTACGGCCCGAAACGACCGGGATTTTGTAAAATATTCCCAGCGAGGGTCTAGATGGGTTAGGTTAGGTTATATTACGATATAGATGTATATAATGTGCCCACCGAGAAGTAGGGGCCGACCCCCCAGGAATGTTGGACAATACTACATCCGAGATGTTAGGTTCCCTTAGGTTAGGATATATAAAGTTATAGACGTATATAATTTCCCCACGGAAAAGTACGGGCCGACACGACCGGGATTTTGTAAAATATTCCCAGCTAGGGTCTAGATGGGTTAGGTAAGTTTATATTACGATATAGAAGTATATAATGTGCCCACCGAGAAGTAGGGGCCGACCCGCCAGGAATGTTGGAAATTACTACATCCGAGATGTTAGGTTCCTTTAAGTTAGGATATATAACGTTATAGACGTATATAATGCCCCAACCGAGAAGTACGGGCAGACACGACCGGGATTTTGTAAAACATTACCAGCGAGGGTCTAGATTGGTTAGGTTAGGTTATATTACGATATAGACGTATATAATGTGCACACCGAGAAGTAGGGGCCGACCCGCCAGGAATGTTGGAAAATACTACATCCGAGATGTTAGGTTCCCTGAGGTTTGGATATATAAAGTTATAGACGTATGTGATGTCCTCACGGAAAAGTACGGGCCGACAGGACCGGGATTTTGTAAAACATTACCAGCGAGGGTCTAGATGGGTTAGGTTAGGTCATATTACGATATAGACGTATATAATGTGCCCACCGAGAAGTAGGGGCCGACCCGCCAGGAATGTTGGAAAATACTACATCCGAGATGTTAGGTTCCCTGAGGTTAGGATATATAAAGTTATAGACGTATGTGATGTCCTCACGGAAAAGTACGGGCCGACAGGACCGGGATTTTGTAAAACATTACCAGCGAGGGTCTAGATGGGTTAGGTTATGTTATATTACGATATAGATGTATATAATGTACCCACCGAGAAGTAGGGGCCGACCCGCCAGGAATTTTGGAAAATGCGACATCCGAGATGTTAGGTTCCCTTAGGTTAGGATATATAACGTTATAGACGTATATAATGTCCCCACCGAGAAGTGCGGGCAGACACGACCGTGATTTTGGAAAACATTACCAGCGAGGGTCTAGATGGGTTAGGTTAGGTCATATTACGATATAGACGTATATAATGTGCCCACCGAGAAGTAGGGGCCGACCCGCCAGGAATGTTGGAAAATACTACATCCGAGATGTTAGGTTCCCTGAGGTTAGGATATATAAAGTTATAGACGTATGTGATGTCCTCACGGAAAAGTACGGGCCGACAGGACCGGGATTTTGTAAAACATTCCAAGCTAGGGGCTAGATGGGTTAGGTTAGGTTATATTACGTTATATACGTATATAATGTTCCCACCGAGAATTGGCGCCGACCCGCCAGGAATGCTGTGAAATACTACATCCGCGATGCTAGGTCCCTTAGGTTAGGATATATAACGTTATAGGCGTATATAATGTCCCCACGGAAAAGTATGTGCCGACACGACCGGGATTTTGAAAAATATTCCCAGCTAGGGGCTAGATGGGTTAGGTTAGGTTATATTACGTTATAGACGTATATAATGTTCCCACCGAGAATTGGCGCCGACCCGCCAGGATTGTTGTGAAATACTACAGCCGAGATGTTAGGTTCCCTTACGTTAGGATATATAACGTTATAGACGTATATAATGTCCCCACCGAGAAGTACGGGCCGACATGACCGGGATTTTGTAAAACATTACCAGCGAGGGTCTAGATGGGTTAGGTTAGGTTATATTACGATATAGACGTATATAATGTGCCCACCGAGAAGTTGGGTCCGACCCGCCAGGATTGTTGGAAAATACTACATCCGAGATATTAGGTTCCCTTAGGTTTGGATATATAAAGTTATAGACGTGTATAACGTCCCCACGGAAAAGTACGGCCCGAAACGATCGGGATTTTGTAAAACATTCGCAGCGAGGGTCTAGATGGGTTAGGTTAGGTTATATTACGATATAGATGTATATAATGTCCCCACCGAGAAGTAGGGACCGTCACGCCTGGAATGTTGTGAAATACAACCTTCGAGATGTTATGCCGCCTTAGGTTAGGATATATAACGTTATAGACGTATATAATGTCCGCACCGAGACGTACGGGACGACACGACCGGGATTCTGTAAAACATTACCAGCGAGGGTCTAGATGGGTTAGGTAAGTTTATATTACGATATAGACGTATATAATGTGCCCACCGAGAAGTAGGGGCCGACCCGCCAGAAATGTTGGAAAATACTACATCCGAGATGTTAGGTTCCTTTAAGTTAGGATATATAACGTCATAGACGTATATAATGCCCCAACCGAGAAGTACGGGCAGACACGACCGGGATTTTGTAAAACATTACCAGCGAGGGTCTAGATTGGTTAGGTTAGGTTATATTACGATATAGACGTATATAATGTGCACACCGAGAAGTAGGGGCCGACCCGCCAGGAATGTTGGAAAATACTACATCCGAGATGTTAGGTTCCCTGAGGTTAGGATATATAAAGTTATAGACGTATGTGATGTCCTCACGGAAAAGTACGGGCCGACAGGACCGGGATTTTGTAAAACATTACCAGCGAGGGTCTAGATGGGTTAGGTTATGTTATATTACGATATAGATGTATATAATGTACCCACCGAGAAGTAGGGGCCGACCCGCCAGGAATTTTGGAAAATGCGACATCCGAGATGTTAGGTTCCCTTAGGTTAGGATATATAACGTTATAGACGTATATAATGTCCCCACCGAGAAGTGCGGGCAGACACGACCGGGATTTTGTAAAACATTACCAGCGAGGGTCTAGATGGGTTAGGTTAGGTTATATTACGATATAGGCGTATATAATGTGCACACCGAGAAGTAGGGGCCGACCCGCCAGGAATGTTGGAAAATACTACATCCGAGATGTTAGGTTCCCTGAAGTTAGGATATATAAAGTTATAGACGTATGTGATGTCCTCACGGAAAAGTACGGGCCGACAGGACCGGGATTTTGTAAAACATTACCAGCGAGGGTCTAGATGGGTTAGGTTAGGTTATATTACGATATAGATGTATATAATGTACCCACCGAGAAGTGGGGGCCGACCCGCCAGGAATTTTGGAAAATGCGACATCCGAGATGTTAGGTTCCCTTAGGTTAGGATATATAACGTTATAGACGTATATAATGTCCCCACCGAGAAGTGCGGGCAGACACGACCGGGATTTTGGAAAACATTACCAGCGAGGGTCTAGATGGGTTAGGTTAGGTCATATTACGATATAGACGTATATAATGTGCCCACCGAGAAGTAGGGCCCGACCCGCCAGGAATGTTGGAAAATACTACATCCGAGATGTTAGGTTCCCTTAGGTTAGGGTATATAGAGTTGTAGACGTATATAATGTCCCCACGGAAAAGTACGGGCCGACAGGACCGGGATTTTGTATAATATTCCCATCTAGGGGCTAGATGGGCTAGGTTAGGTTATATTACGTTATAGACGCATATAATGTTCCCACCGAGTAATGGCGCCGACCCGCCAGGGATGTTGTGAAATACTACATCCGCGATGTTAGGTTCCCTTAGGTTAGGATATATAACGTTACAGACGTATATAATGTCCCCACCGAGAAGTACGGGCCGACACGACCGGGATTTTGTAAAACATTACCAGCGAGGGTCTAGATGGGTTAGGTTAGGTTATATTACGATATAGACGTATATAATGTGCCCACCGAGAAGTAGGGGCCGACCCGCCAGGATTGTTGGAAACTACGACATCCGAGATGTTAGGTTCCCTTAGGTTAGGATATATAACGTTATAGACATATATAATGTCCGCACCGAGACGTACGGGAAGACACGACCGGGATTCTGTAAAACATTATCACCGAGGGGCAAAATGGGTTAGGTTAGGTTATATTACGATATAGACGTATATAATGTCCCCACCGAGAAGTAGGGACCGTCACGCCTGGAATGTTTTAAAATACAACATTCGAGATGTTAGGCCGCCTTAGGTTAGGATATATAACGTTATAGACGTATATAATGTCCGCACCGAGACGAACGGGACGACACGACGGGGATTCTGAAAAATATTCCCAGCTAGGGGCTAGATGGATTAGGTTAGGTTATATTACGTTATAGACGTATATAATGTTCCCACCGAGAATTGGCGCCGACCCGCCAGGAATGTTGTGAAATACTACATCCGCGATGTTAGGTTCCCTTAGGTTAGGATATATAACGTTATAGACGTATATAATGTCCCCACCGAGAAGTACGGGCCGACACGACCGGGATTTTGTAAAACATTAGCAGCGATGGTCTAGATGGGTTAGGTTAGGTTATATTACGATATAGACGTATATAATGTGCCCACCGAGAAGTAGGGGCCGACCCGCCAGGATTGTTGGAGACTACTACATCCGAGGTGTTCGGTTCCCTTAGGTTAGGATATATAACGTTATAGACGTATATAATGTCCGCACCGAGACGTACGGGACGACACGACCGGGATTCTGAAAAACATTCCCAGCTAGGGGCTAGATGGGTTAGGTTAGGTTATATTACGTTATAGACGTATATAATGTTCCCACCGAGAATTGGCGCCGACCCGCCAGGATTGTTGTGAAATACTACATCCGAGATATTAGGTTCCCTTAGGTTTGGATATATAAAGTTATAGACGTGTATAACGTCCCCACGGAAAAGTACGGCCCGAAACGACCGGGATTTTGTAAAACATTCCCAGCGAGGGTGTAGATGGGTTAGGTTAGGTTATATTACGATATAGACGTATATAATGTGCCCACCGGGAAGTAGGAGCCGACCCCCCACGAATGTTGGAAAATACTACATCCGAGATGTTAGGTTCCCTTAGGTTAGGGTATATAAAGTTGTAGACGTATATAATGTCCCCACGGAAAAGTACGGGCCGACAGGACCGGGATTTTGTAAAATATTCCCATCTAGGGGCTAGATGGGTTAGGTTAGGTTATATTACGTTATAGACGTATATAATGTTCCCACCGAGAATTGGCGCCGACCCGCCAGGGATGTTGTGAAATACTACATCCGCGATGTTAGGTTCCCTTAGGTTAGGATATATAACGTTACAGACGTATATAATGTCCCCACCGAGAAGTACGGGCCGACACGACCGGGATTTTGTAAAACATTACCAGCGAGGGTCTAGATGGGTTAGGTTAGGTTATATTACGATATAGACGTATATAATGTGCCCACCGAGAAGTAGGGGCCGACCCGTCAGGATTGTTGGAAACTACGACATCCGAGATGTTAGGTTCCCTTAGGTTAGGATATATAACGTTATAGACATATATAATGTCCGCACCGAGACGTACGGGAAGACACGACCGGGATTCTGTAAAACATTATCACCGAGGGGCAAAATGGGTTAGGTTAGGTTATATTACGATATAGACGTATATAATGTCCCCACCGAGAAGTAGGGACCGTCACGCCTGGAATGTTTTAAAATACAACATTCGAGATGTTAGGCCGCCTTAGGTTAGGATATATAACGTTATAGACGTATATAATGTCCGCACCGAGACGAACGGGACGACACGACGGGGATTCTGAAAAATATTCCCAGCTAGGGGCTAGATAGGTTAGGTTAGGTTATATTACGTTATAGACGTATATAATGTTCCCACCGAGAATTGGCGCTGACCCGCCAGGAATGTTGTGAAATACTACATCCGCGATGTTAGGTTCCCTTAGGTTAGGATATATAACGTTATAGACGTATATAATGTCCCCACCGAGAAGTACGGGCCGACACGACCGGGATTTTGTAAAACATTAGCAGCGATGGTCTAGATGGGTTAGGTTAGGTTATATTACGATATAGACGTATATAATGTGCCCACCGAGAAGTAGGGGCCGACCCGCCAGGATTGATGGAAACTACTACATCCGAGGTGTTCGGTTCCCTTAGGTTAGGATATATAACGTTATAGACGTATATAATGTCCCCACGGAAAAGTACGGGCCGACACGACCGGGATTTTGTAAAATATTCCCAGCTAGGGGCTAGATGGGTTAGGTTAGGTTATATTACGTTATAGACGTATATAATGTGCCCACCGAGAAGTAGGAGCCGACCCGCCAGGGATGTTGTGAAATACTACATCCGCGATGTTAGGTTCCCTTAGGTTAGGATATATAACGTTACAGACGTATATAATGTCCCCACCGAGAAGTACGGGCCGACACGACCGGGATTTTGTAAAACATTACCAGCGAGGGTCTAGATGGGTTAGGTTAGGTTATATTACGATATAGACGTATATAATGTGCCCACCGAGAAGTAGGGGCCGACCCGCCAGGATTGTTGGAAACTACGACATCCGAGATGTTAGGTTCCCTTAGGTTAGGATATATAACGTTATAGACATATATAATGTCCGCACCGAGACGTACGGGAAGACACGACCGGGATTCTGTAAAACATTATCACCGAGGGGCAAAATGGGTTAGGTTAGGTTATATTACGATATAGACGTATATAATGTCCCCACCGAGAAGTAGGGACCGTCACGCCTGGAATGTTTTAAAATACAACATTCGAGATGTTAGGCCGCCTTAGGTTAGGATATATAACGTTATAGACGTATATAATGTCCGCACCGAGACGAACGGGACGACACGACGGGGATTCTGAAAAATATTCCCAGCTAGGGGCTAGATAGGTTAGGTTAGGTTATATTACGTTATAGACGTATATAATGTTCCCACCGAGAATTGGCGCTGACCCGCCAGGAATGTTGTGAAATACTACATCCGCGATGTTAGGTTCCCTTAGGTTAGGATATATAACGTTATAGACGTATATAATGTCCCCACCGAGAAGTACGGGCCGACACGACCGGGATTTTGTAAAACATTAGCAGCGATGGTCTAGATGGGTTAGGTTAGGTTATATTACGATATAGACGTATATAATGTGCCCACCGAGAAGTAGGGGCCGACCCGCCAGGATTGATGGAAACTACTACATCCGAGGTGTTCGGTTCCCTTAGGTTAGGATATATAACGTTATAGACGTATATAATGTCCCCACGGAAAAGTACGGGCCGACACGACCGGGATTTTGTAAAATATTCCCAGCTAGGGGCTAGATGGGTTAGGTTAGGTTATATTACGTTATAGACGTATATAATGTTCCCACCGAGAATTGGCGCCGACCCGCCAGGAATGTTGTGAAATACTACATCCGCGATGTTAGGTTCCCTTAGGTTAGGATATATAACGTTACAGACGTATATAATGTCCCCACCGAGAAGTACGGGCCGACACGACCGGGATTTTGTAAAACATTACCAGCGAGGGTCTAGATGGGTTAGGTTAGATTATATTACGATATAGACGTATATAATGTGCCCACCGAGAAGTAGGGGCCGACCCGCCAGGATTGTTGGAAACTACTACATCCGAGATGTTAGGTTCCCTTAGGTTAGGATATATAACGTTATAGACGTATATAATGTCCCCACCGAGAAGTACGGGCCGACATGACCGGGATTTTGTAAAACATTACCAGCGAGGGTCTAGATGGGTTAGGTTAGGTTATATTACGTTATAGACGTATATAATGTTCCCACCGAGAATTGGCGCCGACCCGACAGGAATGTTGTGAAATACTACATCCGCGATGTTAGGTTCCCTTAGGTTAGGATATATAACGTTACAGACGTATATAATGTCCCCACCGAGAAGTATGGACCGTCACGCCTGGACTGTTTTAAAATACAACATTCGAGATGTTAGGCCGCCTTAGGTTAGGATATATAACGTTATAGACGTATATTATGTCCACACCGAGACGTACGGGACGATACGACCGGGATTCTGAAAAACATTTCCAGCTAGTGGCTAGATGAGTTAGGTTAGGTTATATTACGTTATAGACGTATATAATGTTCCCACCGAGAATTGGCGCCGACCCGCCAGGATTGTTGTGAAATACTACATCCGAGATATTAGGTTCCCTTAGGTTTGGATATATAAAGTTATAGACGTGTATAACGTCCCCACGGAAAAGTACGGCCCGAAACGACCGGGATTTTGTAAAACATTACCAGCGAGGGTCTAGATGGGTTAGGTTAGGTTATATTACGATATAGACGTATATAATGTCCCCACCGAGAAGTACGTGCCGACGCGACGGGGATTTTGTAAAACATTACCAGCGAGTGTCTAGATGGGTGAGGTTAGGTTATATTACGATATAGACGTATATAATGTGCACACCGACAAGTAGGGATCGTCACGCCTGGAATGTTGTAAAATACAACATTCGAGATGTAAGGCCGCCTTAGGTTAGGATATATAACGTTATAGACGTATATTATGTCCACACCGAGACGTACGGGACGATACGACCGGGATTCTGAAAAACATTCCCCGCTAGTGGCTAGATGAGTTAGGTTAGGTTATATTACGTTATAGACGTATATAATGTTCCCACCGAGAATTGGCGGCGACCCGCCAGGATTGTTGTGAAATACTACATCCGAGATATTAGGTTCCCTTAGGTTTGGATATATAAAGTTATAGACGTGTATAACGTCCCTACGGAAAAGTACGGCCCGAAACGACCGGGATTTTGTAAAACATTCCCAGCGAGGGTCTAGATGGGTTAGGTTAGGTTATATTACGATATAGGCGTATATAATGTGCCCACCGAGAAGTAGGAGCCGACCCCCCAGGAATGTTGGAAAATACTACATCCGAGATGTTGGGTTCCCTTAGGTTAGGATATATAAAGTTGTAGACGTATATAATGTCCCCACGGAAAAGTACGGGCCGACACGAACGGGATTTTGTAAAACATTCCCAGCGAGGGTCTAGATGGGTTAGGTTAGGTTATATTACGATATAGACGTATATAATGTGCCCACCGAGAAGTAGGAGCCGACCCCCCAGGAATGTTGGAAAATACTACATCCGAGATGTTAGGTTCCCTTAGGTTAGGATATATAAAGTTGTAGACGTATATAATGTCCCCACGGAAAAGTACGGGCCGACAGGACCGGGATTTTGTAAAACATTCCCAGCTAGGGGCTAGATGGGTTAGGTTAGGTTATATTACGTTATAGACGTATATAATGTTCCCACCGAGAATTTGCGCCGACACGCCAGGAATGATGTGAAATACTACATCCGCGATGTTAGGTTCCCTTAGGTTAGGGTATATAACGTTACAGACGTATATAATGTCCCCACCGAGAAGTACGGGCCGACACGACCGGGATTTTGTAAAACATTACCAGCGAGGGTCTAGATGGGTTAGGCTAGGTTATATTACGATATAGACGTATATAATGTGCCCACCGAGAAGTAGGGGCCGACCCGCCAGGATTGTTGGAAACTACTACATCCGAGATGTTAGGTTCCCTTAGGTTAGGATATATAACGTTATAGAAGTATATAATGTCCGCACCGTGACGTACGGGACGACACGACGGGGATTCTGAAAAACATTCCCAGCTAGGGGCTAGATGGGTTAGGTTAGGTTATATTACGTTATAGACGTATATAATGTTCCCACCGAGAATTGGCGCCGACCCGACAGGAATGTTGTGGAATACTACATCCGCTATGTTAGGTTCCCTTAGGTTAGGATATATAACGTTACAGACGTATATAATGGCCCCATCGAGAAGTACGGGCCGACACGACCGGGATTTTGTAAAACATTACCAGCGAGGGTCTAGATTGGTTAGGTTAGGTTATATTACGATATAGACGTATATAATGTGCCCACCGAGAAGTAGGGGCCGACCCGCCAGGATTGTTGGAAACTACTACATCCGAGATGTTAGGTTCCCTTAGGTTAGGATATATAACGTTATAGACGTATATAATGTCAGCACCGAGACGTACGGGAAGACACGACCGGGATTCTGTAAAACATTATCACCGAGGGGCAAAATGGGTTAGGTTAGGTTATATTACGATATAGACGTATATAATGTCCCCACCGAGAAGTACGTGCCGACGCGACGGGGATTTTGTAAAACATTACCAGCGAGTGTCTAGATGGGTGAGGTTAGGTTATATTACGATATAGACGTATATAATGTGCACACCGACAAGTAGGGATCGTCACGCCTGGAATGTTGTAAAATACAACATTCGAGATGTAAGGCCGCCTTAGGTTAGGATATATAACGTTATAGACGTATATTATGTCCACACCGAGACGTACGGGACGATACGACCGGGATTCTGAAAAACATTCCCAGCTAGTGGCTAGATGAGTTAGGTTAGGTTATATTACGTTATAGACGTATATAATGTTCCCACCGAGAATTGGTGCCGACCCGCCAGGATTGTTGTGAAATACTACATCCGAGATATTAGGTTCCCTTAGGTTTGGATATATAAAGTTATAGACGTGTATAACGTCCCCACGGAAAAGTACGGCCCGAAACGACCGGGATTTTGTAAAACATTCCCAGCGAGGGTGTAGATGGGTTAGGTTAGGTTATATTACGATATAGACGTATATAATGTGCCCACCGAGAAGTAGGAGCCGACCCCCCAGGAATGTTGGAAAATACTACATCCGAGATGTTAGGTTCCCTTAGGTTAGGGTATATAAAGTTGTAGACGTATATAATGTCCCCACGGAAAAGTACGGGCCGACAGGACCGGGATTTTGTAAAATATTCCCATCTAGGGGCTAGATGGGTTAGGTTAGGTTATATTACGTTATAGACGTATATAATGTTCCCACCGAGAATTGGCGCCGACCCGCCAGGAATGTTGTGAAATACTACATCCGCGATGTTAGGTTCCCTTAGGTTAGGATATATAACGTTACAGACGTATATAATGTCCCCACCGAGAAGTACGGGCCGACACGACCGGGATTTTGTAAAACATTACCAGCGAGGGTCTAGATGGGTTAGGTTAGGTTAGATTACGATATAGACGTATATAATGTGCCCACCGAGAAGTAGGGGCCGACCCGACAGGATTGTTGGAAACTACTACATCCGAGATGTTAGGTTCCCTTAGGTTAGGATATATAACGTTATAGACGTATATAATGTCCGCACCGTGACGTACGGGACGACACGACGGGGATTCTGAAAAACATTACCAGCTAGGGGCTAGATGGGTTAGGTTAGGTTATATTACGTTATAGAAGTATATAATGTTCCCACCGAGAATTGGCGCCGACCCGCCAGGATTGTTGTGAAATACTACAGCCGAGATGTTAGGTTCCCTTAGGTTAGGATATATATCGTTATAGACGTATATAATGTCCCCACCGAGAAGTACGGGCCGACATGACCGGGATTTTGTAAAACATTACCAGCGAGGGTCTAGATGGGTTAGGTTAGGTTATATTGCGATATAGACGTATATAATGTGCCCACCGAGAAGTTGGGTCCGACCCGCCAGGATTGTTGGAAAATACTACATCCGAGATATTAGGTTCCCTTAGGTTTGGATATATAAAGTTATAGACGTGTATAACGTCCCCACGGAAAAGTACGGCCCGAAACGACTGGGATTTTGTAAAACATTCCCAGCGAGGGTCTAGATGGGTTAGGTTAGGTTATATTACGATATAGACGTATATAATGTCCCCACCGAGAAGTAGGGACCGTCACGCCTGGAATGTTGTGAAATACAACCTTCGAGATGTTATGCCGCCTTAGGTTAGGATATATAACGTTATAGACGTATATAATGTTCGCACCGAGACGTACGGGACGACACGACCGGGATTCTGTAAAACATTACCAGCGAGGGTCTCGATGGGTTAGGTTAGGTTATATTACGATATAGACGTAAATAATGTGCCCACCGAGAAGTAGGGGCCGACCCCCCAGGAATGTTGTGAAATACTATAGCCGAGATGTTAGGTTCCCTTACGTTAGGATATATAACGTTATAGACGTATATAATGTCCCCACCGAGAAGTACGGGCCGACATGACCGGGATTTTGTAAAACATTACCAGCGAGGGTCTAGATGGGTTAGGTTAGGTTATATTACGATATAGACGTATATAATGTGCCCACCGAGAAGTTGGGTCCGACCCGCCAGGATTGTTGGAAAATACTACATCCGAGATATTAGGTTCCCTTAGGTTTGGATATATAAAGTTATAGACGTGTATAACGTCCCCACGGAAAAGTACGGCCCGAAACGATCGGGATTTTGTAAAACATTCGCAGCGAGGGTCTAGATGGGTTAGGTTAGGTTATATTACGATATAGACGTATATAATGTCCCCACCGAGAAGTAGGGACCGTCACGCCTGGAATGTTGTGAAATACAACCTTCGAGATGTTATGCCGCCTTAGGTTAGGATATATAACGTTATAGACGTATATAATGTCCCCACCGAGAAGTACGGGTCGACACGACCGGGATTCTGTAAAACATTATCACCGAGGGGCAAAATGGGTTAGGTTAGGTTATATTACGATATAGACGTATATAATGTGCACACCGAGAAGTAGGGGCCGACCCGCCAGGAATGTTGGAAAATACTACATCCGAGATGTTAGGTTCCCTGAGGTTAGGATATATAAAGTTATAGACGTATGTGATGTCCTCACGGAAAAGTACGGGCCGACAGGACCGGGATTTTGTAAAACATTACCAGCGAGGGTCTAGATGGGTTAGGTTATGTTATATTACGATATAGATGTATATAATGTACCCACCGAGAAGTAGGGGCCGACCCGCCAGGAATTTTGGAAAATGCGACATCCGAGATGTTAGGTTCCCTTAGGTTAGGATATATAACGTTATAGACGTATATAATGTCCCCACCGAGAAGTGCGGGCAGACACGACCGGGATTTTGTAAAACATTACCAGCGAGGGTCTAGATGGGTTAGGTTAGGTTATATTACGATATAGACGTATATAATGTGCACACCGAGAAGTAGGGGCCGACCCGCCAGGAATGTTGGAAAATACTACATCCGAGATGTTAGGTTCCCTGAGGTTAGGATATATAAAGTTATAGACTTATGTGATGTCCTCACGGAAAAGTACGGGCCGACAGGACCGGGATTTTGTAAAACATTACCAGCGAGGGTCTAGATGGGTTAGGTTAGGTTATATTACGATATAGATGTATATAATGTACCCACCGAGAAGTGGGGGCCGACCCGCCAGGAATTTTGGAAAATGCGACATCCGAGATGTTAGGTTCCCGTAGGTTAGGATATATAACGTTATAGACGTATATAATGTCCCCACCGAGAAGTGCGGGCAGACACGACCGGGATTTTGGAAAACATTACCAGCGAGGGTCTAGATGGGTTAGGTTAGGTCATATTACGATATAGACGTATATAATGTGCCCACCGAGAAGTAGGCCCCGACCCGCCAGGAATGTTGGAAAATACTACATCCGAGATGTTAGGTTCCCTTAGGTTAGGGTATATAAAGTTGTAGACGTATATAATGTCCCCACGGAAAAGTACGGGCCGACAGGACCGGGATTTTGTAAAATATTCCCATCTAGGGGCTAGATGGGTTAGGTTAGGTTATATTACGTTATAGACGTATATAATGTTCCCACCGAGAATTGGCGCCAACCCGCCAGGGATGTTGTGAAATACTACATCCGCGATGTTAGGTTCCCTTAGGTTAGGATATATAACGTTACAGACGTATATAATGTCCCCACCGAGAAGTACGGGCCGACACGACCGGGATTTTGTAAAACATTACCAGCGAGGGTCTAGATGGGTTAGGTTAGGTTATATTACGATATAGACGTATATAATGTGCCCACCGAGAAGTAGGGGCCGACCTGCCAGGATTGTTGGAAACTACGACATCCGAGATGTTAGGTTCCCTTAGGTTAGGATATATAACGTTATAGACATATATAATGTCCGCACCGAGACGTACGGGAAGACACGACCGGGATTCTGTAAAACATTATCACCGAGGGGCAAAATGGGTTAGGTTAGGTTATATTACGATATAGACGTATATAATGTCCCCACCGAGAAGTAGGGACCGTCACGCCTGGAATGTTTTAAAATACAACATTCGAGATGTTAGGCCGCCTTAGGTTAGGATATATAACGTTATAGACGTATATAATGTCCGCACCGAGACGAACGGGACGACACGACGGGGATTCTGAAAAATATTCCCAGCTAGGGGCTAGATGGGTTAGGTTAGGTTATATTACGTTATAGACGTATATAATGTTCCCACCGAGAATTGGCGCTGACCCGCCAGGAATGTTGTGAAATACTACATCCGCGATGTTAGGTTCCCTTAGGTTAGGATATATAACGTTATAGACGTATATAATGTCCCCACCGAGAAGTACGGGCCGACACGACCGGGATTTTGTAAAACATTAGCAGCGATGGTCTAGATGGGTTAGGTTAGGTTATATTACGATATAGACGTATATAATGTGCCCACCGAGAAGTAGGAGCCGACCCGCAGGTATTGTTGTGAAATACTACAGCCGAGATGTTAGGTTCCCTTAGGTTAGGATATATAACGTTATAGACGTATATAATGTCCCCACCGAGAAGTACGGGCCGACATGACCGGGATTTTGTAAAACATTACCAGCGAGGGTCTAGATGGGATAGGTCAGGTTATATTACGATATAGACGTATATAATGTGCCCACCGAGAAGTTGGGTCCGACCCGCCAGGATTGTTGGAAAATACTACATCCGAGATATTAGGTTCCCTTAGGTTTGGATATATAAAGTTGTAGACGTGTATAACGTCCCCACTCAAAAGTACGGCCCGAAACGACCGGTATTTTGTAAAACATTCCCAGCGAGGGTCTAGATGGGTTAGGTTAGGTTATATTACGATATAGACGTATATAATGTGCCCACCGAGAAGTAGGAGCCGACCCCCCAGGAATGTTGGAAAATACTACATCCGAGATGTTGGGTTCCCTTAGGTTAGGATATATAAAGTTGTAGACGTATATAATGTCCCCACGGAAAAGTACGGGCCGACACGACCGGGATTTTGTAAAACATTCCCAGCGAGGGTCTAGATGGGTTAGGTTAGGTTATATTACGATATAGACGTATATAATGTGCCCACCGAGAAGTAGGAGCCGAACCCCCAGGAATGTTGGAAAATACTACATCCGAGATGTTAGGTTCCCTTAGGTTAGGATATATAAAGTTGTAGACGTATATAATGTCCCCACGGAAAAGTACGGGCCGACAGGACCGGGATTTTGTAAAACATTCCCAGCAAGGGGCTAGATGGGTTAGGTTAGGTTATATTACGTTATAGACGTATATAATGTTCCCACCGAGAATTTGCGCCGACACGCCAGGAATGATGTGAAATACTACATCCGCGATGTTAGGTTCCCTTAGGTTAGGATATATAACGTTACAGACGTATATAATGTCCCCACCGAGAAGTACGGGCCGACACGACCGGGATTTTGTAAAACATTACCAGCGAGGGTCTAGATGGGTTAGGCTAGGTTATATTACGATATAGACGTATATAATGTGCCCACCGAGAAGTAGGGGCCGACCCGACAGGATTGTTGTGAAATACTACATCCGAGATATTAGGTTCCCTTAGGTTTGGATATATAAAGTTATAGACGTGTATAACGTCCCCACGGAAATGTACGGCCCGAAACGACCGGGATTTTGTAAAACATTCCCAGCGAGGGTGTAGATGGGTTAGGTTAGGTTATATTACGATATAGACGTATATAATGTGCCCACCGAGAAGTAGGAGCCGACCCCCCAGGAATGTTGGAAAATACTACATCCGAGATGTTAGGTTCCCTTAGGTTAGGGTATATAAAGTTGTAGACGTATATAATGTCCCCACGGAAAAGTACGGGCCGACACGACCGGGATTTTGTAAAATATTCCCAGCTAGGGGCTAGATGGGTTAGGTTAGGTTATATTACGTTATAGACGTATATAATGTTCCCACCGAGAATTGGCGCCGACCCGCCAGGAATGTTGTGAAATACTACATCCGCGATGTTAGGTTCCCTTAGGTTAGGATATATAACGTTACAGACGTATATAATGTCCCCACCGAGAAGTACGGGCCGACACGACCGGGATTTTGTAAAACATTACCAGCGAGGGTCTAGATGGGTTAGGTTAGATTATATTACGATATAGACGTATATAATGTGCCCACCGAGAAGTAGGGGCCGACCCGCCAGGATTGTTGGAAACTACTACATCCGAGATGTTAGGTTCCCTTAGGTTAGGATATATAACGTTATAGACGTATATAATGTCCCCACCGAGAAGTACGGGCCGACATGACCGGGATATTGTAAAACATTACCAGCGAGGGTCTAGATGGGTTAGGTTAGGTTATATTACGTTATAGACGTATATAATGTTCCCACCGAGAATTGGCGCCGACCCGACAGGAATGTTGTGAAATACTACATCCGCGATGTTAGGTTCCCTTAGGTTAGGATATATAACGTTACAGACGTATATAATGTCCCCACCGAGAAGTATGGACCGTCACGCCTGGACTGTTTTAAAATACAACATTCGAGATGTTAGGCCGCCTTAGGTTAGGATATATAACGTTATAGACGTATATTATGTCCACACCGAGACGTACGGTACGATACGACCGGGATTCTGAAAAACATTTCCAGCTAGTGGCTAGATGAGTTAGGTTAGGTTATATTACGTTATAGACGTATATAATGTTCGCACCGAGAATTGGCGCCGACCCGCCAGGATTGTTGTGAAATACTACATCCGAGATATTAGGTTCCCTTAGGTTTGGATATATAAAGTTATAGACGTGTATAACGTCCCCACGGAAAAGTACGGCCCGAAACGACCGGGATTTTGTAAAACATTACCAGCGAGGGTCTAGATGGGTTAGGTTAGGTTATATTACGATATAGACGTATATAATGTCCCCACCGAGAAGTACGTGCCGACGCGACGGGGATTTTGTAAAACATTACCAGCGAGTGTCTAGATGGGTGAGGTTAGGTTATATTACGATATAGACGTATATAATGTGCACACCGACAAGTAGGGATCGTCACGCCTGGAATGTTGTAAAATACAACATTCGAGATGTAAGGCCGCCTTAGGTTAGGATATATAACGTTATAGACGTATATTATGTCCACACCGAGACGTACGGTACGATACGACCGGGATTCTGAAAAACATTCCCAGCTAGTGGCTAGATGAGTTAGGTTAGGTTATATTACGTTATAGACGTATATAATGTTCCCACCGAGAATTGGCGCCGACCCGCCAGGATTGTTGTGAAATACTACATCCGAGATATTAGGTTCCCTTAGGTTTGGATATATAAAGTTATAGACGTGTATAACGTCCCTACGGAAAAGTACGGCCCGAAACGACCGGGATTTTGTAAAACATTCCCAGCGAGGGTCTAGATGGGTTGGGTTAGGTTATATTACGATATAGACGTATATAATGTGCCCACCGAGAAGTAGGAGCCGACCCGCAAGTATTGTTGTGAAATACTACAGCCGAGATGTTAGGTTCCCTTAGGTTAGGATATATAACGTTATAGACGTATATAATGTCCCCACCGAGAAGTACGGGCCGACATGACCGGGATTTTGTAAAACATTACCAGCGAGGGTCTAGATGGGATAGGTCAGGTTATATTACGATATAGACGTATATAATGTGCCCACCGAGAAGTTGGGTCCGACCCGCCAGGATTGTTGGAAAATACTACATCCGAGATATTAGGTTCCCTTAGGTTTGGATATATAAAGTTGTAGACGTGTATAACGTCCCCACTCAAAAGTACGGCCCGAAACGACCGGTATTTTGTAAAACATTCCCAGCGAGGGTCTAGATGGGTTAGGTTAGGTTATATTACGATATAGACGTATATAATGTGCCCACCGAGAAGTAGGAGCCGACCCCCCAGGAATGTTGGAAAATACTACATCCGAGATGTTGGGTTCCCTTAGGTTAGGATATATAAAGTTGTAGACGTATATAATGTCCCCACGGAAAAGTACGGGCCGACACGACCGGGATTTTGTAAAACATTCCCAGCGAGGGTCTAGATGGGTTAGGTTAGGTTATATTACGATATAGACGTATATAATGTGCCCACCGAGAAGTAGGAGCCGAACCCCCAGGAATGTTGGAAAATACTACATCCGAGATGTTAGGTTCCCTTAGGTTAGGATATATAAAGTTGTAGACGTATATAATGTCCCCACGGAAAAGTACGGGCCGACAGGACCGGGATTTTGTAAAACATTCCCAGCTAGGGGCTAGATGGGTTAGGTTAGGTTATATTACGTTATAGACGTATATAATGTTCCCACCGAGAATTTGCGCCGACACGCCAGGAATGATGTGAAATACTACATCCGCGATGTTAGGTTCCCTTAGGTTAGGATATATAACGTTACAGACGTATATAATGTCCCCACCGAGAAGTACGGGCCGACACGACCGGGATTTTGTAAAACATTACCAGCGAGGGTCTAGATGGGTTAGGCTAGGTTATATTACGATATAGACGTATATAATGTGCCCACCGAGAAGTAGGGGCCGACCCGACAGGATTGTTGGAAACTACTACATCCGAGATGTTAGGTTCCCTTAGGTTAGGATATATAACGTTATAGACGTATATAATGTCCGCACCGTGGCGTACGGGACGACACGACGGGGATTCTGAAAAACATTCCCAGCTAGGGGCTAGATGGGTTAGGTTAGGTTATATTACGTTATAGAAGTATATAATGTTCCCACCGAGAATTGGCGCCGACCCGCCAGGATTGTTGTGAAATACTACAGCCGAGATGTTAGGTTCCCTTAGGTTAGGATATATATCGTTATAGACGTATATAATGTCCCCACCGAGAAGTACGGGCCGACATGACCGGGATTTTGTAAAACATTACCAGCGAGGGTCTAGATGGGTTAGGTTAGGTTATATTACGATATAGACGTATATAATGTGCCCACCGAGAAGTTGGGTCCGACCCGCCAGGATTGTTGGAAAATACTACATCCGAGACATTAGGTTCCCTTAGGTTTGGATATATAAAGTTATAGACGTGTATAACGTCCCCACGGAAAAGTACGGCCCGAAACGACTGGGATTTTGTAAAACATTCCCAGCGAGGGTCTAGATGGGTTAGGTTAGGTTATATTACGATATAGACGTATATAATGTGCCCACCGAGAAGTAGGGGCCGACCCGCCGGATTGTTGGAAACTACTACATCCGAGATGTTAGGTTCCCTTAGGTTAGGATATATAACGTTATAGGCGTATATAATGTCTCCACCGAGATGTACGGGCCGACATGACCGGGATTTTGTAAAACATTACCAGCGAGGGTCTAGGTGGGTTAGGTTAGGTTCTATTACGTTATAGACGTATATAATGTTCCCACCGAGAATTGGCGCCGACCCGACAGGAATGTTGTGGAATACTACATCCGCTATGTTAGGTTCCCTTAGGTTAGGATATATAACGTTACAGACGTATATAATGGCCCCATCGAGAAGTACGGGCCGACACGACCGGGATTTTGTAAAACATTACCAGCGAGGATCTAGATGGGTTAGGTTAGGTTATATTACGATATAGACGTATATAATGTGCCCACCGAGAAGTAGGGGCCGACCCGCCAGGATTGTTGGAAACTACTACATCCGAGATGTTAGGTTCCCTTAGGTTAGGATATATAACGTTATAGACGTATATAATGTCAGCACCGAGACGTACGGGAAGACACGACCGGGATTCTGTAAAACATTATCACCGAGGGGCAAAATGGGTTAGGTTAGGTTATATTACGATATAGACGTATATAATGTCCCCACCGAGAAGTACGTGCCGACGCGACGGGGATTTTGTAAAACATTACCAGCGAGTGTCTTGATGGGTGAGGTTAGGTTATATTACGATATAGACGTATATAATGTGCACACCGACAAGTAGGGATCGTCACGCCTGGAATGTTGTACAATACAACATTCGAGATGTAAGGCCGCCTTAGGTTAGGATATATAACGTTATAGACGTATATTATGTCCACACCGAGACGTACGGGACGATACGACCGGGATTCTGAAAAACATTCCCAGCTAGTGGCTAGATGAGTTAGGTTAGGTTATATTACGTTATAGACGTATATAATGTTCCCACCGAGAATTGGTGCCGACCCGCCAGGATTGTTGTGAAATACTACATCCGAGATATTAGGTTCCCTTAGGTTTGGATATATAAAGTTATAGACGTGTATAACGTCCCCACGGAAAAGTACGGCCCGAAACGACCGGGATTTTGTAAAACATTCCCAGCGAGGGTGTAGATGGGTTAGGTTAGGTTATATTACGTTATAGACGTATATAATGTTCCCACCGAGAATTGGCGCCGACCCGCCAGGAATGTTGTGAAATACTACATCCGCGATGTTAGGTTCCCTTAGGTTAGGATATATAACGTTACAGACGTATATAATGTCCCCACCGAGAAGTACGGGCCGACACGACCGGGATTTTGTAAAACATTACCAGCGAGGGTCTAGATGGGTTAGGTTAGGTTATATTACGATATAGACGTATATAATGTGCCCACCGAGAAGTAGGGGCCGACCCGACAGGATTGTTGGAAACTACTACATCCGAGATGTTAGGTTCCCTTAGGTTAGGATATATAACGTTATAGACGTATATAATGTCCGCACCGTGACGTACGGGACGACACGACGGGGATTCTGAAAAACATTCCCAGCTAGGGGCTAGATGGGTTAGGTTAGGTTATATTACGTTATAGAAGTATATAATGTTCCCACCGAGAATTGGCGCCGACCCGCCAGGATTGTTGTGAAATACTACAGCCGAGATGTTAGGTTCCCTTAGGTTAGGATATATATCGTTATAGACGTATATAATGTCCCCACCGAGAAGTACGGGCCGACATGACCGGGATTTTGTAAAACATTACCAGCGAGGGTCTAGATGTGTTAGGTTAGGTTATATTACGATATAGACGTATATAATGTGCCCACCGAGAAGTTGGGTCCGACCCGCCAGGATTGTTGGAAAATAATACATCCGAGATATTAGGTTCCCTTAGGTTTGGATATATAAAGTTATAGACGTGTATAACGTCCCCACGGAAAAGTACGGCCCGAAACGACTGGGATTTTGTAAAACATTCCCAGCGAGGGTCTAGATGGGTTAGGTTAGGTTATATTACGATATAGACGTATATAATGTGCCCACCGAGAAGTAGGAGCCGACCCCCCAGGAATGTTGGAAAATACTACATCCGAGATGTTAGGTTCCCTTAGGTTAGGGGATATAAAGTTGTAGACGTATATAATGACCCCACGGAAAAGTACGGGCCGACAGGACCGGGATTTTGTAAAATATTCCCAGCTAGGGGCTAGATGGTTTAGGTTAGGTTATATTAATTTATAGACGTATATAATGTTCCCACCGAGAATTGGCGCCGACCCGCCAGGAATGTTGTGAAATACTACATCCGCGATGTTAGGTTCTCTTAGGTTAGGATATATAACGTTACAGACGTATATAATGTCCCCACCGAGAAGTACGGGCCGACACGACCGGGATTTTGTAAAACATTACCAGCGAGGGTCTAGATGGGTTAGGTTAGATTATATTACGATATAGACGTATATAATGTGCCCACCGAGAAGTAGGGGCCGACCCGCCAGGATTGTTGGAAATTACTACATCCGAGATGTTAGGTTCCCTTAGGTTAGGATATATAACGTTATAGGCGTATATAATGTCTCCACCGAGAAGTACGGGCCGACATGACCGGGATTTTGTAAAACATTACCAGCGAGGGTCTAGATGGGTTAGGTTAGGTTATATTACGTTATAGACGTATATAATGTTCCCACCGAGAATTGGCGCCGACCCGACAGGAATGTTGTGAAATACTACATCCGCGATGTTAGGTTCCCTTAGGTTAGGATATATAACGTTACAGACGTATATAATGGCCCCATCGAGAAGTACGGGCCGACACGACCGGGATTTTGTAAAACATTACCAGCGAGGGTCTAGATGGGTTAGGTTAGGTTATATTACGATATAGACGTATATAATGTGCCCACCGAGAAGTAGGGGCCGACCCGCCAGGATTGTTGGAAACTACTACATCCGAGATGTTAGGTTCCCTTAGGTTAGGATATATAACGTTATAGACGTATATAATGTCAGCACCGAGACGTACGGGAAGACACGACCGGGATTCTGTAAAACATTATCACCGAGGGGCAAAATGGGTTAGGTTAGGTTATATTACGATATAGACGTATATAATGTCCCCACCGTGAAGTACGTGCCGACGCGACGGGGATTTTGTAAAACATTACCAGCGAGTGTCTAGATGGGTGAGATTAGGTTATATTACGATATAGACGTATATAATGTGCACACCGACAAGTAGGGATCGTCACGCCTGGAATGTTGTAAAATACAACATTCGAGATGTAAGGCCGCCTTAGGTTAGGATATATAACGTTATAGACGTATATTATGTCCACACCGAGACGTACGGGACGATACGACCGGGATTCTGAAAAACATTCCCAGCTAGTGGCTAGATGAGTTAGGTTAGGTTATATTACGTTATAGACGTATATAATGTTCCCACCGAGAATTGGCGCCGACCCGCCAGGATTGTTGTGAAATACTACATCCGAGATATTAGGTTCCCTTAGGTTTGGATATATAAAGTTATAGACGTGTATAACGTCCCCACGGAAAAGTACGGCCCGAAACGACCGGGATTTTGTAAAACATTCCCAGCGAGGGTGTAGATGGGTTAGGTTAGGTTATATTACGATATAGACGTATATAATGTGCCCACCGAGAAGTAGGGGCCGACCCGACAGGATTGTTGGAAACTACTACATCCGAGATGTTAGGTTCCCTTAGGTTAGGATATATAACGTTATAGACGTATATAATGTCCGCACCGTGATGTACGGGACGACACGACGGGGATTCCGAAAAACATTCCCAGCTAGGGGCTAGATGGGTTAGGTTAGGTTATATTACGTTATAGAAGTATATAATGTTCCCACCGAGAATTGGCGCCGACCCGCCAGGATTGTTGTGAAATACTACAGCCGAGATGTTAGGTTCCCTTAGGTTAGGATATATATCGTTATAGACGTATATAATGTCCCCACCGAGAAGTACGGGCCGACATGACCGGGATTTTGTAAAACATTACCAGCGAGGGTCTAGATAGGTTAGGTTAGGTTATATTACGATATAGACGTATATAATGTGCCCACCGAGAAGTTGGGTCCGACCCGCCAGGATTGTTGGAAAATACTACATCCGAGATATTAGGTTCCCTTAGGTTTGGATATATAAAGTTATAGACGTGTATAACGTCCCCACGGAAAAGTACGGCCCGAAACGACTGGGATTTTGTAAAACATTCCCAGCGAGGGTCTAGATGGGTTAGGTTAGGTTATATTACGATATAGACGTATATAATGTGCCCACCGAGAAGTAGGGGCCGACCCGCCAGGATTGTTGGAAACTACTACATCCGAGATGTTAGGTTCCCTTAGGTTAGGATATATAACGTTATAGACGTATATAATGTCAGCACCGAGACGTACGGGAAGACACGACCGGGATTCTGTAAAACATTATCACCGAGGGGCAAAATGGGTTAGGTTAGGTTATATTACGATATAGACGTATATAATGTCCCCACCGAGAAGTATGGACCGTCACGCCTGGACTGTTTTAAAATACAACATTCGAGATGTTAGGCCGCCTTAGGTTAGGATATATAACGTTATAGACGTATATTATGTCCACACCGAGACGTACGGGACGATACGACCGGGATTCTGAAAAACATTCCCAGCTAGTGGCTAGATGAGTTAGGTTAGGTTATATTACGTTATAGACGTATATAATGTTCCCACCGAGAATTGGCGCCGACCCGCCAGGATTGTTGTGAAATACTACATCCGAGATATTAGGTTCCCTTAGGTTTGGTGATATAAAGTTATAGACGTGTATAACGTCCCCACGGAAAAGTACGGCCCGAAACGACCGGGATTTTGTAAAACATTACCAGCGAGGGTCTAGATGGGTTAGGTTAGGTTATGTTACGATATAGACGTATATAATGTCCCCACCGAGAAGTACGTGCCGACGCGACGGGGATTTTGTAAAACATTACCAGCGAGTGTCTAGATGGGTGAGGTTAGGTTATATTACGATATAGACGTATATAATGTGCACACCGACAAGTAGGGATCGTCACGCCTGGAATGTTGTAAAATACAACATTCGAGATGTAAGGCCGCCTTAGGTTAGGATATATAACGTTATAGACGTATATTATGTCCACACCGAGACGTACGGGACGATACGACCGGGATTCTGAAAAACATTCCCAGCTAGTGGCTAGATGAGTTAGGTTAGGTTATATTACGTTATAGACGTATATAATGTTCCCACCGAGAATTGGCGCCGACCCGCCAGGATTGTTGTGAAATACTACATCCGAGATATTAGATTCCCTTAGGTTTGGATATATAAAGTTATAGACGTGTATAACGTCCCCACGGAAAAGTACGGCCCGAAACGACCGGGATTTTGTAAAACATTCCCAGCGAGGGTGTAGATGGGTTAGGTTAGGTTATATTACGATATAGACGTATATAATGTGCCCACCGAGAAGTAGGAGCCGACCCCCCAGGAATGTTGGAAAATACTACATCCGAGATGTTAGGTTCCCTTAGGTTAGGATATATAACGTTACAGAAGTATATAATGTCCCCACCGAGAAGTACGGGCCGACACGACCGGGATTTTGTAAAACATTACCAGCGAGGGTCTAGATGGGTTAGGTTAGGTTATATTACGATATAGACGTATATAATGTGCCCACCGAGAAGTAGGGGCCGACCCGACAGGATTGTTGGAAACTACTACATCCGAGATGTTAGGTTCCCTTAGGTTAGGATATATAACGTTATAGACGTATATAATGTCCGCACCGTGACGTACGGGACGACACGACGGGGATTCTGAAAAACATTACCAGCGAGGGTCTAGATGGGTTAGGTTAGGTTATATTACGTTATAGACGTATATAATGTTCCCACCGAGAATTGGCGCCGATCCGACAGGAATGTTGTGAAATACTACATCCGCGATGTTAGGTTCCCTTAGGTTAGGATATATAACGTTACAGACGTATATAATGGCCCCATCGAGAAGTACGGGCCGACACGACCGGGATTTTGTAAAACATTACCAGCGAGGGTCTAGATGGGTTAGGTTAGGTTATATTACGATATAGACGTATATAATGTGCCCACCGAGAAGTAGGGGCCGACCCGCCAGGATTGTTGGAAACTACTACATCCGAGATGTTAGGTTCCCTTAGGTTAGGATATATAACGTTATAGACGTATATAATGTCAGCACCGAGACGTACGGGAAGACACGACCGGGATTCTGTAAAACATTATCACCGAGGGGCAAAATGGGTTAGGTTAGGTTATATTACGATATAGACATATATAATGTCCCCACCGTGAAGTACGTGCCGACGCGACGGGGATTTTGTAAAACATTACCAGCGAGTGTCTAGATGGGTGAGATTAGGTTATATTACGATATAGACGTATATAATGTGCACACCGACAAGTAGGGATCGTCACGCCTGGAATGTTGTAAAATACAACATTCGCGATGTAAGGCCGCCTTAGGTTAGGATATATAACGTTATAGACGTATATTATGTCCACACCGAGACGTACGGGACGATACGACCGGGATTCTGAAAAACATTCCCAGCTAGTGGCTAGATGAGTTAGGTTAGGTTATATTACGTTATAGACGTATATAATGTTCCCACCGAGAATTGGCGCCGACCCGCCAGGATTGTTGTGAAATACTACATCCGAGATATTAGGTTCCCTTAGGTTTGGATATATAAAGTTATAGACGTGTATAACGTCCCCACGGAAAAGTACGGCCCGAAACGACCGGGATTTTGTAAAACATTCCCAGCGAGGGTGTAGATGGGTTAGGTTAGGTTATATTACGATATAGACGTATATAATGTGCCCACCGAGAAGTAGGAGCCGACCCCCCAGGAATGTTGGAAAATACTACATCCGAGATGTTAGGTTCCCTTAGGTTAGGGTATATAAAGTTGTAGACGTATATAATGTCCCCACGGAAAAGTACGGGCCGACAGGACCGGGATTTTGTAAAATATTCCCATCTAGGGGCTAGATGGGTTAGGTTAGGTTATATTACGTTATAGACGTATATAATGTTCCCACCGAGAATTGGCGCCGACCCGCCAGGAATGTTGTGAAATACTACATCCGCGATGTTAGGTTCCCTTAGGTTAGGATATATAACGTTACAGCCGTATATAATGTCCCCACCGAGAAGTACGGGCCGACACGACCGGGATGTTGTAAAACATTACCAGCGAGGGTCTAGATGGGTTAGGTTAGGTTATATTACGATATAGACGTATATAATGTGCCCACCGAGAAGTTGGGTCCGACCCGCCAGGATTGCTGGAAAATACTACATCCGAGATATTAGGTTCCCTTAGGTTTGGATATATAAAGTTATAGACGTGTATAACGTCCCCACGGAAAAGTACGGCCAGAAACGACTGGGATTTTGTAAAACATTCCCAGCGAGGGTCTAGATGGGTTAGGTTAGGTTATATTACGATATAGACGTATATAATGTGCCCACCGAGAAGTAGGGGCCGACCCGCCAGGATTGTTGGAAACTACTACATCCGAGATGTTAGGTTCCCTTAGGTTAGGATATATAACGTTATAGACGTATATAATGTCAGCACCGAGACGTACGGGAAGACACGACCGGGATTCTGTAAAACATTATCACCGAGGGGCAAAATGGGTTAGGTTAGGTTATATTACGATATAGACGTATATAATGTCCCCACCGAGAAGTATGGACCGTCACGCCTGGACTGTTTTAAAATACAACATTCGAGATGTTAGGCCGCCTTAGGTTAGGATATATAACGTTATAGACGTATATTATGTCCACACCGAGACGTACGGGACGATACGACCGGGATTCTGAAAAACATTCCCAGCTAGTGGCTAGATGAGTTAGGTTAGGTTATATTACGTTATAGACGTATATAATGTTTCCACCGAGAATTGGCGCCGACCCGCCAGGATTGTTGTTAAATACTACATCCGAGATATTAGATTCCCTTAGGTTTGGATATATAAAGTTATAGACGTGTATAACGTCCCCACGGAAAAGTACGGCCCGAAACGACCGAGATTTTGTAAAACATTCCCAGCGAGGGTGTAGATGGGTTAGGTTAGGTTATATTACGATATAGACGTATATAATGTGCCCACCGAGAAGTAGGGGCCGACCCGACAGGATTGTTGGAAACTACTACATCCGAGATGTTAGGTTCCCTTAGGTTAGGATATATAACGTTATAGACGTATATAATGTCCGCACCGTGACGTACGGGACGACACGACGGGGATTCTGAAAAACATTCCCAGCTAGGGGCTAGATGGGTTAGGTTAGGTTATATTACGATATAGACGTTTATAATGTGCCCACCGAGAAGTTGGGTCCGACCCGCCAGGATTGTTGGAAAATACTACATTCGAGATATTAGGTTCCCTTAGGTTTGGATATATAAAGTTATAGACGTGTATAACGTCCCCACGGAAAAGTACGGCCCGAAACGACTGGGATTTTGTAAAACATTCCCAGCGAGGGTCTAGATGGGTTAGGTTAGGTTATATTACGATATGGACGTATATAATGTGCCCACCGAGAAGTAGGGGCCGACCCGCCAGGATTGTTGGAAACTACTACATCCGAGATGTTAGGTTCCCTTAGGTTAGGATATATAACGTTATAGACGTATATAATGTCCGCACCGAGACGTACGGGAAGACACGACCGGGATTCTGTAAAACATTATCACCGAGGGGCAAAATGGGTTAGGTTAGGTTATATTACGATATAGACGTATATAATGTCCCCACCGAGAAGTATGGACCGTCACGCCTGGAATGTTTTAAAATACAACATTCGAGATGTTAGGCCGCCTTAGGTTAGGATATATAACGTTATAGACGTATATAATGTCCGCACCGAGACGTACGGGACGACACGACGGGGATTCTGTAAAACATTCCCAGCTAGGGGCTAGATGGGTTAGGTTAGATTATATTACGATATAGACGTAAATAATGTGCCCACCGAGAAGTAGGGGCCGACCCGCCAGGAATGTTGTGAAATACTACAGCCGAGATATTAGGTTCCCTTAGGTTTGGATATATAAAGTTATAGACGTGTATAACCTCCCCACGGAAAAGTACGGCCCGAAACGACCGGGATTTTGTAAAACATTCCCAGCGAGGGTGTAGATGGGTTTGGTTAGGTTATATTACGATATAGACGTATATAATGTGCCCACCGAGAAGTAGGAGCCGACCCCCCAGGAATGTTGGAAAATACTACATCCGCGATGTTAGGTTCCCTTAGGTTAGAATATATAACGTTACAGACGTATATAATGTCCCCACCGAGAAGTACGGGCCGACACGACCGGGATTTTGTAAAACATTACCAGCAAGGGTCTAGATGGGTTAGGTTAGGTTATATTACGATATAGACGTATATAATGTGCCCACCGAGAAGTAGGGGCCGACCCGACAGGATTGTTGGAAACTACTACATCCGAGATGTTAGGTTCCCTTAGGTTAGGATATATAACGTTATAGACGTATATAATGTCCGCACCGTGACGTACGGGACGACACGACGGGGATTCTGAAAAACATTCCCAGCTAGGGGCTAGATGGGTTAGGTTAGGTTATATTACGTTATAGAAGTATATAATGTTCCCACCGAGAATTGGCGCCGACCCGCCAGGATTGTTGTGAAATACTACAGCCGAGATGTTAGGTTCCCTTAGGTTAGGATATATATCGTTATAGACGTATATAATGTCCGCACCGAGAAGTATGGGCCGACAAGACCGGTATTTTGTAAAACATTCCCAGCTAGGGGCTAGATGGGTTAGGTTAGGTTATATTACGTTATAGACGTATATAATGTTCCCACCGACAATTGGCGCCGACCCGCAAGTATTGTTGTGAAATACTACAGCCGAGATGTTAGGTTCCCTTAGGTTAGGGTATATAACGTTATAGACGTATATAATGTCCCCACCGAGAAGTACGGGCCGACACGACCGGGATTTTGTAAAACATTACCAGCGAGGGTCTAGATGGGTTAGGTTAGGTTATATTACGATATAGACGTATATAATGTGCCCACCGAGAAGTAGGGGCCGACCCCCCAGGATTGTTGGAAACTACTACATCCGAGATGTTAGATTCCCTTAGGTTAGGGTATATAAAGTTGTAGACGTATATAATGTTACCACGGAAAAGTACGGGCCGACAGGACCGGGATTTTGTAAAATATTCCCATCTAGGGGCTAGATGGGTTAGGTTAGGTTATATTACGTTATAGACGTATATAATGTTCCCACCGAGAATTGGCGCCGACCCGCCAGGAATGTTGTGAAATACTACATCCGCGATGTTAGGTTCCCTTAGGTTAGGATATATAACGTTACAGACGTATATAATGTCCCCACCGAGAAGTACGGGCCGACACGACCGGGATTTTGTAAAACATTACCAGCGAGGGTCTAGATGGGTTAGGTTAGGTTATATTACGATATAGACGTATATAATGTGCCCACCGAGAAGTAGGGGCCGACCCCCCAGGAATGTTGGAAAATACTACATCCGAGATGTTAGGTTCCCTTAGGTTAGGGTATATAAAGTTGTAGACGTATATAATGTCCCCACGGAAAAGTACGGGCCGACAGGACCGGGATTTTGTAAAATATTCCCAGCTAGGGGCTAGATGGTTTAGGTTAGGTTACATTAAGTTATAGACGTATATATTGTTCCCACCGAGAATTGGCGCCGACCCGCCAGGAATGTTGTGAAATACTACATCCGCGATGTTAGGTTCCCTTAGGTTAGGATATATAACGTTAGAGACGTATATAATGTCCCCACCGAGAAGTACGGGCCGACACGACTGGGATTTTGTAAAACATTACCAGCGAGGGTCTAGATGGGTTAGGTTAGGTTATATTACGATATAGACGTATATAATGTGCCCACCGAGAAGTAGGGGCCGACCCGCCAGGAATGTTGTGAAATACTACAGCCGAGATGTTAGGTTCCCTTAGGTTAGGATATATAACGTTATAGACGTATATAATGTCCCCACCGAGAAGTACGGGCCGACACGACCGGGATTTTGTAAAACATTACCAGCGAGGGTCTAGATGGGTTAGGTTAGGTTATATTACGATATAGACGTATATAATGTGCCCACCGAGAAGTAGGGGCCGACCCCCCAGGAATGTTGGAAAATACTACATCCGAGATGTTAGGTTCCCTTAGGTTAGGGTATATAAAGTTGTAGACGTATATAATGTCCCCACGGAAAAGTACGGGCCGACAGGACCGGGATTTTGTAAAATATTCCCAGCTAGGGGCTAGATGGTTTAGGTTAGGTTACATTAAGTTATAGACGTATATAATGTTCCCACCGAGAATTGGCGCCGACCCACCAGGAATGTTGTGAAATACTACATCCGCGATGTTAGGTTCCCTTAGGTTAGGATATATAACGTTAGAGACGTATATAATGTCCCCACCGAGAAGTACGGGCGGACACGACCGGGATTTTGTAAAACATTACTAGCGAGGGTCTAGATGGGTTAGGTTAGGTTATATTACGATATAGACGTATATAATGTGCCCAGCGAGAAGTAGGGCCCGACCCGCCAGGATTGATGGAAACTACTACATCCGAGATGTTAGGTTCCCTTAGGTTAGGATATATAACGTTATAGACGTATATAATGCCCGCACCGAGACGTACGGGACGACACGACCGGGATTCTGAAAAACATTCCCAGCTAGGGGCTAGATGGGTTAGGTTAGGTTATATTACGTTATAGACGTATATAATGATCCCACCGACAATTGGCGCCGACCCGCCAGGATTGTTGTGAAATACTACAGCCGAGACGTTAGGTTCCCTTAGGTTAGGATATATAACGTTATAGACGTGTATAACGTCCCCACTCAAAAGTACGGCCCGAAACGACCGGTATTTTGTAAAACATTCCCAGCGAGGGTCTAGATGTGTTAGGTTAGGTTATATTACGATATAGACGTATATAATGTGCCCACCGAGAAGTAGGAGCCGACTCGCCAGGATTGTTGTGAAATACTACAGTCGAGATGTTAGGTTCCCTTAGGTTAGGATATATAACGTTATAGACGTATATAATGTCCCCACCGAGAAGTACGGGCCGACACGACCGGGATTTTGTAAAACATTACCAGCGAGGGTCTAGATGGGTTAGGTTAGATTATATTACGATATAGACGTATATAATGTGCCCAGCGAGAAGTAGGGCCCGAGCCGCCAGGATTGATGGAAACTACTACATCTGAGATGTTAGGTTCCCTTAGGTTAGGATATATAACGTTATAGACGTATATAATGCCCGCACCGAGACGTACGGGACGACACGACGGGGATTCTGTAAAACATTCCCAGCTAGGGGCTAGATGGGTTAGGTTAGGTTATATTACGTTATAGACGTATATATTGTTCCCACCGAGAAGTGGGGCGGACCCGCCAGGAATGTTGTGAAATACTACATTCGAGATGTTAGGTTGCCTTAGGTTAGGGTATATAACGTTACAGATGCATATAATGTCCCTACCGAGACGTACGGGACGACACGGCCGGGATTCTGTAAAACATTATCACCGAGGGGCAAAATGGTTTAGGTTAGGTTATATTACGATATGGACGCATATAATTTCCCCACCGAGAAGTAGGGATCGTCACGCCTGGAATGTTGTAAAATACAACATTCGAGATGTTAGGCCGCCTTAGGTTAGGATATATAACGTTATAGACGTATATAATGTCCGCACCGAGACGTACGGGACGACACGACGGGGATTCTGTAAAACATTCCCAGCTAGGGGCTAGATGGGTTAGGTTAGATTATATTACGATATAGACGTAAATAATGTGCCCACCGAGAAGTAGGGGCCGACCCGCCAGGAATGTTGTGAAATACTACAGCCGAGATGTTAGGTTCCCTTAGGTTAGGATATATAACGTTATAGACCTATATAATGTCCCGACGGAAAAGTACGGGCCGACACGACCGGGATTTTGTAAAACATTCCCAGCGAGGGTCTAGATGGGTTAGGTTAGGTTATATTACGATATAGACGTATATAATGTGCCCACCGAGAAGTAGGAGCCGACCCCCCAGGAATGTTGCGAAATACTACAGCCGAGACGTTAGGTTCCCTTAGGTTAGTATATATAACGTTATAGACGTATATAATGTCCCGACGGAAAAGTACGGGCCGACACGACCGGGATTTTGTAAAACATTCCCAGCGAGGGTCTAGATGGGTTAGGTTAGGTTATATTACGATATAGACGTATATAATGTGCCCACCGAGAAGTAGGAGCCGACCCCCCAGGAATGTTGGAAAATACTACATCCGAGATGTTAGGTTCCCTTAGGTTAGGATATATAAAGTTGTAGACGTATATAATGTCCCCACGGAAAAGTACGGGCCGACACGACCGGGATTTTTTAAAGCATTCCCAGCTATGGGCTAGATGGGTTAGGTTAGGTTATATTACGTTATAGACGTATATAATGTTCCCACCGAGAATTGGCGCCGACCCGCAAGGATTGTTGTGAGATACTACACCCGAGATGTTAGGTTCCCTTAGGTTAGGATATATAACGTTATAGACGTATATAATGTCCCCACCGAGAAGTACGGGCCGACACGACAGGGATTTTGTAAAACATTACCAGCGAGGGTCTAGATGGGTGAGGTTAGGCTATATTACGATATAAACGTATATAATGTGCCCACCGAGAAGTAGCAGCCGACACGCCAGGACTGTTGGAAACTACTACATCCGAGATGTTAGGTTCCCTTAGGTTAGAATATATAACGTTATAGACGTATATAATGTCCGCACCGAGACGTACGGGACGACACGACGGGGATTCTGTAAAACATTCCCAGCTAGGGGCTAGATGGGTTGGGTTAAGTTATATTACGTTATAGACGTATATAATGTTTCCACCGAGAATTGGCGCCGACCCGCCAGAATTGTTGTGAAATACTACAGCCGAGATGTTAGGTTCCCTTAGGTTATGATATATAACGTTATAGACGTATATAATGTCCCCACCGAGACGTATGGGCCGACACGACCGGGATTATGTAAAACATTACCAGCTAGGGGCTAGATGGGTTAGGTTAGATTATATTACGATATAGACGTAAATAATGTGCCCACCGAGAAGTAGGGGCCGACCCGCCAGGAATGTTGTGAAATACTACAGCCGAGATGTTAGGTTCCCTTAGGTTAGGATATATAACGTTATAGACCTATATAATGTCCCGACGGAAAAGTACGGGCCGACACGACCGGGATTTTGTAAAACATTCCCAGCGAGGGTCTAGATGGGTTAGGTTAGGTTATATTACGATATAGACGTATATAATGTGCCCACCGAGAAGTAGGAGCCGACCCCCCAGGAATGTTGCGAAATACTACAGCCGAGACGTTAGGTTCCCTTAGGTTAGTATATATAACGTTATAGACGTATATAATGTCCCGACGGAAAAGTACGGGCCGACACGACCGGGATTTTGTAAAACATTCCCAGCGAGGGTCTAGATGGGTTAGGTTAGGTTATATTACGATATAGACGTATATAATGTGCCCACCGAGAAGCAGGAGCCGACCCCCCAGGAATGTTGCGAAATACTACAGCCGAGACGTTAGGTTCCCTTAGGTTAGTATATATAACGTTATAGACGTATATAATGTCCCGACGGAAAAGTACGGGCCGACACGACCGGGATTTTGTAAAACATTCCCAGCGAGGGTCTAGATGGGTTAGGTTAGGTTATATTACGATATAGACGTATATAATGTGCCCACCGAGAAGTAGGAGCCGACCCCCCAGGAATGTTGGAAAATACTACATCCGAGATGTTAGGTTCCCTTAGGTTAGGATATATAACGTTATAGACGTATATAATGTCCCCACCGAGAAGTACGGGCCGACACGACAGGGATTTTGTAAAACATTACCAGCGAGGGTCTAGATGGGTGAGGTTAGGTTATATTACGATATAAACGTATATAATGTGCCCACCGAGAAGTAGCAGCCGACACGCCAGGACTGTTGGAAACTACTACATCCGAGATGTTAGGTTCCCTTAGGTTAGAATATATAACGTTATAGACGTATATAATGTCCGCACCGAGACGTACGGGACGACACGACGGGGATTCTGTAAAACATTCCCAGCTAGGGGCTAGATGGGTTGGGTTAGGTTATATTACGTTATAGACGTATATAATGTTTCCACCGAGAATTGGCGCCGACCCGCCAGAATTGTTGTGAAATACTACAGCCGAGATGTTAGGTTCCCTTAGGTTATGATATATAACGTTATAGACGTATATAATGTCCCCACCGAGACGTATGGGCCGACACGACCGGGATTATGTAAAACATTACCAGCTAGGGGCTAGATGGGTTAGGTTAGATTATATTACGATATAGACGTAAATAATGTGCCCACCGAGAAGTAGGGGCCGACCCGCCAGGAATGTTGTGAAATACTACAGCCGAGATGTTAGGTTCCCTTAGGTTAGGATATATAACGTTATAGACCTATATAATGTCCCGACGGAAAAGTACGGGCCGACACGACCGGGATTTTGTAAAACATTCCCAGCGAGGGTCTAGATGGGTTAGGTTAGGTTATATTACGATATAGACGTATATAATGTGCCCACCGAGAAGTAGGAGCCGACCCCCCAGGAATGTTGCGAAATACTACAGCCGAGACGTTAGGTTCCCTTAGGTTAGTATATATAACGTTATAGACGTATATAATGTCCCGACGGAAAAGTACGGGCCGACACGACCGGGATTTTGTAAAACATTCCCAGCGAGGGTCTAGATGGGTTAGGTTAGGTTATATTACGATATAGACGTATATAATGTGCCCACCGAGAAGTAGGAGCCGACCCCCCAGGAATGTTGGAAAATACTACATCCGAGATGTTAGGTTCCCTTAGGTTAGGATATATAACGTTATAGACGTATATAATGTCCCCACCGAGAAGTACGGGCCGACACGACAGGGATTTTGTAAAACATTACCAGCGAGGGTCTAGATGGGTGAGGTTAGGTTATATTACGATATAAACGTATATAATGTGCCCACCGAGAAGTAGCAGCCGACACGCCAGGACTGTTGGAAACTACTACATCCGAGATGTTAGGTTCCCTTAGGTTAGAATATACAACGTTATAGACGTATATAATGTCCGCACCGAGACGTACGGGACGACACGACGGGGATTCTGTAAAACATTCCCAGCTAGGGGCTAGATGGGTTGGGTTAGGTTATATTACGTTATAGACGTATATAATGTTTCCACCGAGAATTGGCGCCGACCCGCCAGAATTGTTGTGAAATACTACAGCCGAGATGTTAGGTTCCCTTAGGTTATGATATATAACGTTATAGACGTATATAATGTCCCCACCGAGACGTATGGGCCGACACGACCGGGATTATGTAAAACATTACCAGCGAGGGTCTAGATGGGTTAGGTTAGGTTATATTACGATATAGACGTATATAATGTTCCCACCGAGAATTGGCGCCGACCCGTCAGGATTGTTGGAAACTACTACATCCGAGATGTTAGGTTCCCTTAGGTTAGGATATATAACGTTATAGACGTATATAATGTCCGCACCGAGACGTACGGGAAGACACGACCGGGATTCTGTAAAACATTATCACCGAGGGGCAAAATGGGTTAGGTTAGGTTATATCACGATATAGACGTATATAATGTCCCCACCGAGACGTAGGGACCGTCACGCCTGGAATGTTTTAAAATACAACTTTCGAGATGTTAGGCCGCCTTAGGTTAGGATATATAACGTTATAGACGTATATAATGTCCGCACCGAGAAGTATGGGCCGACACGACCGGGATTTTGTAAAACATTCCCAGCTAGGGGCTAGATGGGTTAGGTTAGGTTATATTACGTTATAGACGTATATAATGTTCCCACCGAGAATTGGCGCCGACCCGCAAGTATTGTTGTGAAATACTACAGCCGAGATGTTAGGTTCCCTTAGGTTAGGGTATATAACGTTATAGACGTATATAATGTCCCCACCGAGAAGTACGGGCCGACATGACCGGGATTTTGTAAAACATTACCAGCGAGGGTCTAGATGGGTTAGGTTAGGTTATATTACGATATAGACGTATATAATGTGCCCACCGACAAGTTGGGTCCGACCCGACAGGATTGTTGGCAAATACTACATCCGAGATATTAGGTTCCCTTAGGTTAGGATATATAAAGTTATAGACGTGTATAACGTCCCCACGGAAAAGTACGGCCCGAAACGACCGGGATTTTGTAAAACATTCCCAGCGAGGGTGTAGATAGGTTAGGTTAGGTTATATTACGATATAGACGTATATAATGTGCCCACCGAGAAGTAGGAGCCGACCCCCCAGGAATGTTGGAAAATACTACATCCGAGATGTTAGGTTCCCTTAGGTTAGGATGTATAAAGTTGTAGACGTATATAATGTCCCGACGGAAAAGTACGGGCCGACACGACCGGGATTTTGTAAAACATTCCCAGCGAGGGTCTAGATGGGTTAGGTTAGGTTATATTACGATATAGACGTATATAATGTTCCCACCGAGAATTGGCGCCGACCCGCCAGGTATGTTGTGAAATACTACATCCGCGATGTTAGGTTCCCTTAGGTTAGGATATATAACGTTACAGACGTATATAATATACCCACGGAAAAGTACGGACCGACACGACCGGGATTTTGTAAAATATTCCCAGCTAGGGGCTAGATGGGTCAGGTTAGGTTATATTACGTTATAGACGTAAATAATGTTCCCACCGAGAATTGGCGCCTACCCGCCAGGAATGTTGTGAAATACTACATCCGCGATGTTAGGTTCCCTTAGGATAGGATATATAACGTTATAGACGAATATAATGTCCCCACGGAAAAGTACGGGCCGACAGGACCGGGATTTTGTAAAATATTCCCAGCTAGGGGCTAGATGGTTTAGGTTAGGTTATATTAAGTTATAGACGTATATAATGTTCCCACCGAGAATTGGCGCCGACCCGCCAGGAATGTTGTGAAATACTACATCCGCGATGTTAGGTTCCCTTAGGTTAGGATATATAACGTTACAGACGTATATAATGTCCCCACCGAGAAGTACGTGCCGACACGACCGGGATTTTGTAAAACATTACCAGCGAGGGTCTAGATGGGTTAGGTTAGATTATATTACGATATAGACGTATATAATGTGCCCACCGAGAAGTAGGGGCCGACCCGCCAGGATTGTTGGAAACTACTACATCCGAGATGTTACGTTCCCTTAAGTTAGGATATATAACGTTATAGACGTATATAATGTCCCCACCGAGAAGTACGGGCCGACATGACCGGGATTTTGTAAAACATTACCAGCGAGGGTCTAGATGGGTTAGGTTAGGTTATATTACGTTATAGACGTATATAATGTTCCCACCGAGAATTGGCGCCGACCCGACAGGAATGTTGTGAAATACTACATCCGCGAAGTTAGGTTCCCTTAGGTTCTGATATATAAAGTTGTAGACGTATATAGTGTCCCCACTGAAAAGTACGGGCCGACACGACCGGGATTTTGTAAAACATTACCAGCGAGGGTCTAGATGGGTTAGGTTAGGTTATATTACGATATAGACGTATATAATGTGCCCACCGAGAAGTAGGGGCCGACCCGCCAGGATTGTTGGAAACTACTACATCCGAGATGTTAGATTCCCTTAGGTTAGGATATATAACGTTATGGACGTATATAATGTCCACACCGAGACGTACGGGACGATACGACCGGGATTCTGAAAAACATTCCCAGCTAGGGGCTAGATGAGTTAGGTTAGGTTATATTACGTTATAGACGTATATAATGTTCCCACCGAGAATTGGCGCCGACCCGCCAGGATTGTTGTGAAATACTACATCCGAGATATTAGGTTCCCTTAGGTTTGGATATATAAAGTTATAGACGTGTATAACGTCCCCACGGAAAAGTACGGCCCGAAACGACCGGGATTTTGTAAAACATTCCCTGCGAGGGTGTAGATAGGTTAGGTTAGGTTATATTACGATATAGACGTATATAATGTGCCCACCGAGAAGTAGGAGCCGACCCCCCAGGAATGTTGGAAAATACTACATCCGAGATGTTAGGTTCCCTTAGGTTAGGGTATATAAAGTTGTAGACGTATATAATGTCCCCACGGAAAAGTACGGGCCGACAGGACCGGGATTTTGTAAAATATTCCCATCTAGGGGCTAGATGGGTTAGGTTAGGTTATATTACGTTATAGACGTATATAATGTTCCCACCGAGAATTGGCGCCGACCCGCCAGGAATGTTGTGAAGTACTACATCCGCGATGTTAGGTTCCCTTAGGTTAGGATATATAAAGTTGTAGACGTATATAATGTCCCCACGGAAAAGTACGGGCCGACAGGACCGGGATTTTGTAAAATATTCCCAGCTAGGGGCTAGATGGTTTAGGTTAGGTTATATTAAGTTATAGACGTATATAATGTTCACACCGAGAATTGGCGCCGACCCGCCAGGAATGTTGTAAAATACTACATCCGCGATGTTAGGTTCCCTTAGGTTAGGATATATAACATTACAGACGTATATAATGTCCCCACCGAGAAGTACGTGCCGACACGACCGGGATTTTGTAAAACATTACCAGCGAGGGTCTAGATGGGTTAGGTTAGATTATATTACGATATAGACGTATATAATGTGCCCACCGAGAAGTAGGGGCCGACCCGCCAGGATTGTTGGAAACTACTACATCCGAGATGTTAGGTTCCCTTAGGTTAGGATATATAACGTTATAGACGTATATAATGTCCCCACCGAGAAGTACGGGCCGACATGACCGGGATTTTGTAAAACATTACCAGCGAGGGTCTAGATGGGTTAGGTTAGGTTATATTACGTTATAGACGTATATAATGTACCCACCGAGAATTGGCGCCGACCCGACAGGAATGTTGTGAAATACTACATCCGCGAAGTTAGGTTCCCTTAGGTTCTGATATATAAAGTTGTAGACGTATATAATGTCCCCACTGAAAAGTACGGGCCGACACGACCGGGATTTTGTAAAATATTCCCAGCTAGGGGCTAGATGGGTTAGGTTAGGTTATATTACGTTATAGACGTATATAATGTTCCCACAGAGAATTGGCGCCGACCCGCCAGGAATGTTGTGAAATACTACATCCGCGATGTTAGGTTCCCTTAGGTTAGGATATATAACGTTAGAGACGTATATAATGTCCCCACCGAGAAGTACGGGCCGACACGACCGGGATTTTGTAAAACATTACCAGCGAGGGTCTAGATGGGTTAGGTTAGGTTATATTACGATATAGACGTATATAATGTGCCCAGCGAGAAGTAGGGCCCGACCCGCCAGGATTGATGGAAACTACTACATCCGAGATGTTAGGTTCCCTTAGGTTATTATATATAACGTTATAGACGTATATAATGCCCGCACCGAGACGTACGGGACGACACGACCGGGATTCTGAAAAACATTCCCAGCTAGGGGCTAGATGGGTTAGGTTAGGTTATATTACGTTATAGACGTATATAATGTTCCCACCGAGAATTGGCGCCGACCCGCCAGGATTGTTGTGAAATACTACAGCCGAGACGTTAGGTTCCCTTAGGTTAGGATATATAACGTTATAGACGTATATAATGTCCCCACCGAGAAGTATGGGCCGACACGACCGGGATTTTGTAAAACATTACCAGCGAGGGTCTAGATGGGTTAGGTTAGGTTATATTACGATATAGACGTATATAATGTGCCCACCGAGAAGTAGGGGCCGACCCGCCAGGATTGTTGGAAACTACTACATCCGAGATGTTAGATTCCCTTAGGTTAGGATATATAACGTTATGGACGTATATAATGTCCACACCGAGACGTACGGGACGATACGACCGGGATTCTGAAAAACATTCCCAGCTAGGGGCTAGATGAGTTAGGTTAGGTTATATTACGTTATAGACGTATATAATGTTCCCACCGAGAATTGGCGCCGACCCGCCAGGATTGTTGTGAAATACTACATCCGAGATATTAGGTTCCCTTAGGTTTGGATATATAAAGTTATAGACGTGTATAACGTCCCCACGGAAAAGTACGGCCCGAAACGACCGGGATTTTGTAAAACATTCCCTGCGAGGGTGTAGATAGGTTAGGTTAGGTTATATTACGATATAGACGTATATAATGTGCCCACCGAGAAGTAGGAGCCGACCCCCCAGGAATGTTGGAAAATACTACATCCGAGATGTTAGGTTCCCTTAGGTTAGGGTATATAAAGTTGTAGACGTATATAATGTCCCCACGGAAAAGTACGGGCCGACAGGACCGGGATTTTGTAAAATATTCCCATCTAGGGGCTAGATGGGTTAGGTTAGGTTATATTACGTTATAGACGTATATAATGTTCCCACCGAGAATTGGCGCCGACCCGCCAGGAATGTTGTGAAGTACTACATCCGCGATGTTAGGTTCCCTTAGGTTAGGATATATAAAGTTGTAGACGTATATAATGTCCCCACGGAAAAGTACGGGCCGACAGGACCGGGATTTTGTAAAATATTCCCAGCTAGGGGCTAGATGGTTTAGGTTAGGTTATATTAAGTTATAGACGTATATAATGTTCCCACCGAGAATTGGCGCCGACCCGCCAGGAATGTTGTGAAATACTACATCCGCGATGTTAGGTTCCCTTAGGTTAGGATATATAACGTTACAGACGTATATAATGTCCCCACCGAGAAGTACGTGCCGACACGACCGGGATTTTGTAAAACATTACCAGCGAGGGTCTAGATGGGTTAGGTTAGATTATATTACGATATAGACGTATATAATGTGCCCACCGAGAAGTAGGGGCCGACCCGCCAGGATTGTTGGAAACTACTACATCCGAGATGTTAGGTTCCCTTAGGTTAGGATATATAACGTTATAGACGTATATAATGTCCCCACCGAGAAGTACGGGCCGACATGACCGGGATTTTGTAAAACATTACCAGCGAGGGTCTAGATGGGTTAGGTTAGGTTATATTACGTTATAGACGTATATAATGTTCCCACCGAGAATTGGCGCCGACCCGACAGGAATGTTGTGAAATACTACATCCGCGAAGTTAGGTTCCCTTAGGTTCTGATATATAAAGTTGTAGACGTATATAATGTCCCCACTGAAAAGTACGGGCCGACACGACCGGGATTTTGTAAAATATTCCCAGCTAGGGGCTAGATGGGTTAGGTTAGGTTATATTACGTTATAGACGTATATAATGTTCCCACAGAGAATTGGCGCCGACCCGCCAGGTATGTTGTGAAATACTACATCCGCGATGTTAGGTTCCCTTAGGTTAGGATATATAACGTTACAGACGTATATAATGTACCCACCGAGAAGTACCGGCCGACACGACCGGGATTTTGTGAAACATTACCAGCGAGGGTCTAGATGGGTTAGGTTAGGTTATATTATGATATAGACGTATATAATGTTCCCACCGAGAATTGGCGCCGACCCGCCAGGTATGTTGTGAAATACTACATCCGCGATGTTAGGTTCCCTTAGGTTAGGATATATAACGTTACAGACGTATATAATGTCCCCACGGAAAAGTACGGACCGACACGACCGGGATTTTGTAAAATATTCCCAGCTAGGGGCTAGATGGGTCAGGTTAGGTTATATTACGTTATAGACGTTAATAATGTTCCCACCGAGAATTGGCGCCTACCCGCCAGGAATGTTGTGAAATACTACATCCGCGATGTTAGGTTCCCTTAGGATAGGAAATATAACGTTATAGACGAATATAATGTCCCCACCGAGACGTACGGGCCGACACGACCGGGATTTTGTAAAACATTACCAGCGAGGGTCTAGATGCTTTAGGTTAGGTTAGATTACGATATAGACGTATATAATGTGCCCACCGAGAAGTAGGGGCCGACCCGTCAGGATTGTTGGAAACTACTACATCCGAGATGTTAGGTTCCCTTAGGTTAGGATATATAACGTTATAGACGTATATAATGTCCGCACCGAGACGTACGGGAAGACACGACCGGGATTCTGTAAAACATTATCACCGAGGGGCAAAATGGGTTAGGTTAGGTTATATTACGATATAGACGTATATAATGTCCCCACCGAGACGTAGGGACCGTCACGCCTGGAATGTTTTAAAATACAACTTTCGAGATGTTAGGCCGCCTTAGGTTAGGATATATAACGTTATAGACGTATATAATGTCCGCACCGAGAAGTATGGGCCGACACGACCGGGATTTTGTAAAACATTCCCAGCTAGGGGCTAGATGGGTTAGGTTAGGTTATATTACGTTATAGACGTATATAATGTTCCCACCGAGAATTGGCGCCGACCCGCCAGGAATGTTGTGAAGTACTACATCCGCGATGTTAGGTTCCCTTAGGTTAGGATATATAAAGTTGTAGACGTATATAATGTCCCCACGGAAAAGTACGGGCCGACAGGACCGGGATTTTGTAAAATATTCCCAGCTAGGGGCTAGATGGTTTAGGTTAGGTTATATTAAGTTATAGACGTATATAATGTTCCCACCGAGAATTGGCGCCGACCCGCCAGGAATGTTGTGAAATACTACATCCGCGATGTTAGGTTCCCTTAGGTTAGGATATATAACGTTACAGACGTATATAATGTCCCCACCGAGAAGTACGTGCCGACACGACCGGGATTTTGTAAAACATTACCAGCGAGGGTCTAGATGGGTTAGGTTAGATTATATTACGATATAGACGTATATAATGTGCCCACCGAGAAGTAGGGGCCGACCCGCCAGGATTGTTGGAAACTACTACATCCGAGATGTTAGGTTCCCTTAGGTTAGGATATATAACGTTATAGACGTATATAATGTCCCCACCGAGAAGTACGGGCCGACATGACCGGGATTTTGTAAAACATTACCAGCGAGGGTCTAGATGGGTTAGGTTAGGTTATATTACGTTATAGACGTATATAATGTTCCCACCGTGAATTGGCGCCGACCCGACAGGAATGTTGTGAAATACTACATCCGCGAAGTTAGGTTCCCTTAGGTTCTGATATATAAAGTTGTAGACTTATATAATGTCCCCACTGAAAAGTACGGGCCGACACGACCGGGATTTTGTAAAATATTCCCAGCTAGGGGCTAGATGGGTTAGGTTAGGTTATATTACGTTATAGACGTATATAATGTTCCCACAGAGAATTGGCGCCGACCCGCCAGGAATGTTGTGAAATACTACATCCGCGATGTTAGGTTCCCTTAGGTTAGGATATATAGCGTTAGAGACGTATATAATGTCCCCACCGAGAAGTACGGGCCGACACGACCGGGATTTTGTAAAACATTACCAGCGAGGGTCTAGATGGGTTAGGTTAGGTTATATTACGATATAAACGTATATAATGTGCCCACCGAGAAGTAGCAGCCGACACGCCAGGACTGTTGGAAACTACTACATCCGAGATGTTAGGTTCCCTTAGGTTAGGATATATAACGTTATAGACGTATATAATGTCCGCACCGAGACGTACGGGACGACACGACGGGGATTCTGTAAAACATTCCCAGCTAGGGGCTAGATGGGTTGGGTTAGGTTATATTACGTTATAGACGTATATAATGTTCCCACCGAGAATTGGCGCCGACCCGCCAGAATTGTTGTGAAATACTACAGCCGAGATGTTAGGTTCCCTTAGGTTATGATATATAACGTTTTAGACGTATATAATGTCCCCACCGAGACGTATGGGCCGACACGACCGGGATTATGTAAAACATTACCAGCGAGGGTCTAGATGGGTTAGGTTAGGTTATATTACGATATAGACGTATATAATGTTCCCACCGAGAATTGGCGCCGACCCGCCAGGTATGTTGTGAAATACTACATCCGCGATGTTAGGTTCCCTTAGGTTAGGATATATAACGTTACAGACGTATATAATGTACCCACCGAGAAGTACCGGCCGACACGACCGGGATTTTGTGAAACATTACCAGCGAGGGTCTAGATGGGTTAAGTTAGGTTATATTACGATATAGACGTATATAATGTTCCCACCGAGAATTGGCGCCGACCCGCCAGGTATGTTGTGAAATACTACATCCGCGATGTTAGGTTCCCTTAGGTTAGGATATATAACGTTACAGACGTATATAATGTCCCCACGGAAAAGTACGGACCGACACGACCGGGATTTTGTACAATATTCCCAGCTAGGGGCTAGATGGGTCAGGTTAGGTTATATTACGTTATAGACGTAAATAATGTTCCCACCGAGAATTGGCGCCTTCCCGCCAGGAATGTTGTGAAATACTACATCCGCGATGTTAGGTTCCCTTAGGTTAGGATATATAACGTTAGAGACGTATATAATGTCCCCACCGAGAAGTACGGGCCGACACGACCGGGATTTTGTAAAACATTACCAGCGAGGGTCTAGATGGGTTGGGTTAGGTTATATTACGATATAGACGTATATAATGTGCCCACCGAGAAGTTGGGGCCGACCCGCCAGGAATGTTGGAAAATACTACATCCGAGATGTTAAGTAGCCTTAGGTTAGGATATATAACGTTATAGACGTATATAATGTCCGCACCGAGACGTACGGGACGACACGACGGGGATTCTGTAAAACATTCCCAGCTAGGGGCTAGATGGGTTAGGTTAGATTATATTACGATATAGACGTAAATAATGTGCCCACCGAGAAGTAGGGGCCGACCCGCCAGGAATGTTGTGAAATACTACAGCCGAGATGTTAGGTTCCCTTAGGTTAGGATATATAACGTTATAGACGTATATAATGTCCCCACCGAGAAGTACGGGCCGACACGACCGGGATTTTGTAAAACATTACCAGCGAGGGTCTAGATGGGTTAGGTTAGGTTATATTACGATATAGACGTATATAATGTGCCCACCGAGAAGTAGGGGCCGACCCGCCAGGATTGTTGGAAACTACTACATCCGAGATGTTAGGTTCCCTTAGGTTAGGATATATAACGTTATAGACTTATATAATGTCCGCACCGAGACGTACGGGACGACACGACCGGGATTTTGTAAAATATTCCCAGCTAGGGGCTAGATGGGTTAGGTTAGGTTATATTACGATATAGACGTATATAATGTGCCCACCGAGAATTGGCGCCGACCCGCCAGGTATGTTGTGAAATACTACATCCGCGATGTTAGGTTCCCTTAGGTTAGGATATATAACGTTACAGACGTATATAATGTCCCCACCGAGAAGTACGTGCCGACACGACGGGGATTTTGTAAAACTTTACCAGCGAGGGTCTCGATGGGTTGGGTTAGGTTATATTACGATATAGACGTATATAATGTGCCCACCGAGAAGTTGGGTCCGACCCGCCAGGAATGTTGGAAAATACTACATCCCAGATGTTAAGTAGCCTTAGGTTAGGATATATAACGTTATAGACGTATATAATGTCCGCACCGAGACACACGGGACGACACGACCGAGATGCTGTAAAACACTACCTGCGAGGGGCTAGATGGGTTAGGTTAGGTTATATTACGTTTTAGACGTATATATTGTTCCCACCAAGAAGTGGGGCGGACCCGCCAGGAATGTTGTGAAGTACTACATTCGAGATGTTAGGTTGCCTTAGGTTAGGGTATATAACGTTACAGATGCACATAATGTCCCTACCGAGACGTACGGGACGACACGGCCGGGATTCTGTAAAACATTATCACCGAGGGGCAAAATGGTTTAGGTTAGGTTATATTACAATATGGACGCATATAATTTCCCCACCGAGAAGTAGGGATCGTCACGCCTGGAATGTTGTAAAATACAACATTCGAGATGTTAGGCCGCCTTAGGTTAGGATATATAACGTTATAGACGTATATAATGTCCGCACCGAGACGTACGGGACGACACGACGGGGATTCTGTAAAACATTCCCAGCTAGGGGCTAGATGGGTTAGGTTAGATTATATTACGATATAGACGTAAATAATGTGCCCACCGAGAAGTAGGGGCCGACCCGCCAGGAATGTTGTGAAATACTACAGCCGAGATGTTAGGTTCCCTTAGGTTAGGATATATAACGTTATAGACGTATATAATGTCCCCACCGAGAAGTACGGGCCGACACGACCGGGATTTTGTAAAACATTACCAGCGAGGGTCTAGATGGGTTAGGTTAGGTTATATTACGATATAGACGTATATAATGTGCCCACCGAGAAGTAGGGGCCGACCCGCCAGGATTGTTGGAAACTACTACATCCGAGATATTAGGTTCCCTTATGTTAGGATATGTAACGTAATAGACGTATATAATTTCCGCACCGAGAAGTACGGGCCAACATGGCCGGCATTTTGTAAAGCATTACCAGCGAGGGTCTAGATGGGTTAGTTAGGTTATATTACGATATAGACGTATATAATGTCCCCACCGAGAAGTACGTGCCGACGCGACGGAGATTTTGTAAAACATTACCAGCGAGGGTCTAGATGGGTGAGGTTAGGTTATATTACGATATAGACGTATATAATGTGCACACCGACAAGTAGGGATCGTCACGCCTGGAATGTTGTAAAATACAACATTCGAGATGTAAGGCCGCCTTAGGTTAGGATATATAACGTTATAGACGTATATTATGTCCGCACCGAGACGTACGGGACGACACGACGGGGATTCTGTAAACATTCCCAGCTAGGGGCTAGATGGGTTAGGTTAGATTATATTACGTTATAGGCGTATATAATGTTCCCACCGAGAATTGGCGCTGGCCCGCCAGGAATGTTGTGAAATACTACATCCGCGATGTTAGGTTCCCTTAGGTTAGGATATATAACGTTACAGACGTATATAATGTCCCCACGGAAAAGTACGGACCGACACGACCGGGATTTTGTAAAATATTCCCAGCTAGGGGCTAGATGGGTCAGGTTAGGTTATATTAAGTTATAGACGTATATAATGTTCCCACCGAGAATTGGCGCCGACCCGCCAGGAATGTTGTGAAATACTACAGCCGAGATATTAGGTTCCCTTAGGTTAGGATATATAACGTTATAGACGTATATAATGTCCGCACCGAGACGTACGGGCCGCAATGACCGGGATTTTGTAAAACATTACCAGCGAGGGTCTAGATGGGTTAGGTTAGGTTATATTACGATATAGACGTATATAATGTGCCCACCGAGAAGTAGGGGCCGACCCGCCAGGATTGTTGGAAACTACTACATCCGAGATGTTAGGTTCCCTTAGGTTAGGATATATAAAGTTGTAGACGTATATAATGTCCCCACGGAAAAGTACGGGCCGACAGGACCGGGATTATGTAAAATATTCCCAGCTAGGCGCTAGATGGGTTAGGTTAGGTTATATTACGTTATAGACGTAAATAATGTTCCCACCGAGAATTGGCGCCTACCCGCCAGGAATGTTGTGAAATACTACATCCGCGATGTTAGGTTCCCTTAGGATAGGATATATAACGTTATAGACGAATATAATGTCCCCACCGAGACGTACGGGCCGACACGACCGGGATTTTGTAAAACATTACCAGCGAGGGTCTAGATGGGTTAGGTTAGGTTATATTACGATATAGACGTATATAATGTGCCCACCGAGAAGTAGGGGCCGACCCGCCAGGATTGTTGGAAACTACTACATCCGAGATGTTAGGTTCCCTTAGGTTAGGATATATAACGTTATAGACTTATATAATGTCCGCACCGAGACGTACGGGACGACACGACCGGGATTTTGTAAAATATTCCCAGCTAGGGGCTAGATGGGTTAGGTTAGGTTATATTACGTTATAGACGTATATAATGTTCCCACCGAGAATTGGCGCCGACCCGCCAGGAATTATGTGAAATACTACATCCGCTATGTTAGGTTCCCTTAGGTTAGGATATATAACGTTACAGACGTATATAATGTCCCCATCGAGAAGAACGGGCCGACATGACCGTGATTTTGTAAAACATTACCAGCGAGGGTCTAGATGGGTTAGGTCAGGTTATATTACGATATAGACGTATATAATGTGCCCACCGAGAAGTAGGGGCCGACCCGCCAGGAATGTTGTGAAATACTACATCCGAGATATTAGGTTCCCTTAGGTTTGGATATATAAAGTTATAGACGTGTATAACGTCCCCACTCAAATGTACGGCCCGAAACGACCGGTATTTTGTAAAACATTCCCAGCGAGGGTCTAGATGGGTTAGGTTAGGTTATATTACGATATAGACGTATATAATGTGTCCACCGAGATGTAGGAGCCGACCCCCCAGGAATGTTGGAAAATACTACATCCGAGATGTTAGGTTCCCTTAGGTTAGGATATATAAAGTTGTAGACGTATATAATGTCCCGACGGAAATGTACGGGCCGACACGACCGGGATTTTGTAAAACATTCCCAGCGAGGGTCTAGATGGGTTAGGTTAGGTTATATTACGATATAGACGTATATAATGTGCCCACCGAGAAGTAGGAGCCGACCCCCCAGGAATGTTGGAAAATACTACATCCGAGATGTTAGGTTCCCTTAGGTTAGGGTATATAATGTTGTAGACGTATATAATGTCCCCACCGAGAAGTACGGGCCGACACGACAGGGATTTTGTAAAACATTACCAGCGAGGGTCTAGATGGGTTAGGTTAGGTTATATTACGGTATAGACGTATATAATGTTCCCACCGAGAATTGGCGCCGACCCGCCAGGTATGTTGTGAAATACTACATCCGCGATGTTAGGTTCCCTTAGGTTAGGATATATAACGTTACAGACGTATATAATGTACCCACCGAGAAGTACCGGCCGACACGACCGGGATTTTGTGAAACATTACCAGCGAGGGTCTAGATGGGTTAGGTTAGGTTATATTACGATATAGACGTATATAATGTTCCCACCGAGAATTGGCGCCGACCCGCCAGGTATGTTGTGAAATACTACATCCGCGATGTTAGGTTCCCTTAGGTTAGGATATATAACGTTACAGACGTATATAATGTCCCCACCGAGAAGTACGTGCCGACACGACGGGGATTTTGTAAAACTTTACCAGCGAGGGTCTCGATGGGTTGGGTTAGGTTATATTACGATATAGACGTATATAATGTGCCCACCGAGAAGTTGGGGCCGACCCGCCAGGAATGTTGGAAAATACTACATCCGAGATGTTAAGTAGCCTTAGGTTAGGATATATAACGTTATAGACGTATATAATGTCCGCACCGAGACATACGGGACGACACGTCCGAGATTCTGTAAAACACTACCAGCGAGGGGCTAGATGGGTTAGGTTAGGTTATATTACGTTATAGACGTATATATTGTTCCCACCGAGAAGTGGGGCGGACCCGCCAGGAATGTTGTGAAATACTACATTCGAGATGTTAGGTTGCCTTAGGTTAGGGTATATAACGTTACAGATGCACATAATGTCCCTACCGAGACGTACGGGACGACACGGCCGGGATTCTGTAAAACATTATCACCGAGGGGCAAAATGGTTTAGGTTAGGTTATATTACGATATGGACGCATATAATTTCCCCACCGAGAAGTAGGGATCGTCACGCCTGGAATGTTGTAAAATACAACATTCGAGATGTTAGGCCGCCTTAGGTTAGGATATATAACGTTATAGACGTATATAATGTCCGCACCGAGACGTACGGGACGACACGACGGGGATTCTGTAAAACATTCCCAGCTAGGGGCTAGATGGGTTAGGTTAGATTATATTACGATATAGACGTAAATAATGTGCCCACCGAGAAGTAGGGGCCGACCCGCCAGGAATGTTGTGAAATACTACAGCCGAGATGTTAGGTTCCCTTAGGTTAGGATATATAACGTTATAGACGTATATAATGTCCCCACCGAGAAGTACGGGCCGACACGACCGGGATTTTGTAAAATTCCATTACCAGCGAGGGTCTAGATGGGTTAGGTTAGGTTATATTACGATATAGACGTATATAATGTGCCCACCGAGAAGTAGGGGCCGACCCGCCAGGATTGTTGGAAACTACGACATCCGAGATATTAGGTTCCCTTATGTTAGGATATATAACGTAATAGACGTATATAATGTCCGCACCGAGAAGTACGGGCCAACATGGCCGGCATTTTGTAAAGCATTACCAGCGAGGGTCTAGATGGGTTAGGTTAGGTTATATTACGATATAGACGTATATAATGTTCCCACCGAGAATTGGCGCCGACCCGCCAGGTATGTTGTGAAATACTACATCCGCGATGTTAGGTTCCCTTAGGTTAGGATATATAACGTTACAGACGTATATAATGTACCCACCGAGAAGTACCGGCCGACACGACCGGGATTTTGTGAAACATTACCAGCGAGGGTCTAGATGGGTTAGGATAGGTTATATTACGATATAGACGTATATAATGTTCCCACCGAGAATTGGCGCGGACCCGCCAGGTATGTTGTGAAATACTACATCCGCGATGTTAGGTTCCCTTAGGTTAGGATATATAACGTTACAGACGTATATAATGTCCCCACCGAGAAGTACGTGCCGACACGACGGGGATTTTGTAAAACTTTACCAGCGAGGGTCTCGATGGGTTGGGTTAGGTTATATTACGATATAGACGTATATAATGTGCCCACCGAGAAGTTGGGGCCGACCCGCCAGGAATGTTGGAAAATACTACATCCGAGATGTTAAGTAGCCTTAGGTTAGGATATATAACGTTATAGACGTATATAATGTCCGCACCGAGACGTACGGGACGACACGACGGGGATTCTGTAAAACATTCCCAGCTAGGGGCTAGATGGGTTAGGTTAGATTATATTACGATATAGACGTAAATAATGTGCCCACCGAGAAGTAGGGGCCGACCCGCCAGGAATGTTGTGAAATACTACAGCCGAGATGTTAGGTTCCCTTAGGTTAGGATATATAACGTTATAGACGTATATAATGTCCCCACCGAGAAGTACGGGCCGACACGACCGGGATTTTGTAAAACATTACCAGCGAGGGTCTAGATGGGTTAGGTTAGGTTATATTACGATATAGACGTATATAATGTGCCCACCGAGAAGTAGGGGCCGACCCGCCAGGATTGTTGGAAACTACTACATCCGAGATGTTAGGTTCCCTTAGGTTAGGATATATAACGTTATAGACTTATATAATGTCCGCACCGAGACGTACGGGACGACACGACCGGGATTTTGTAAAATATTCCCAGCTAGGGGCTAGATGGGTTAGGTTAGGTTATATTACGTTATAGACGTATATAATGTTCCCACCGAGAATTGGCGCCGACCCGCCAGGAATTATGTGAAATACTACATCCGCGATGTTAGGTTCCCTTAGGTTAGGATATATAACGTTACAGACGTATATAATGTCCCCATCGAGAAGAACGGGCCGACATGACCGTGATTTTGTAAAACATTACCAGCGAGGGTCTAGATGGGTTAGGTCAGGTTATATTACGATATAGACGTATATAATGTGCCCACCGAGAAGTAGGGGCCGACCCGCCAGGAATGTTGTGAAATACTACATCCGAGATATTAGGTTCCCTTAGGTTTGGATATATAAAGTTATAGACGTGTATAACGTCCCCACTCAAATGTACGGCCCGAAACGACCGGTATTTTGTAAAACATTCCCAGCGAGGGTCTAGATGGGTTAGGTTAGGTTATATTACGATATAGACGTATATAATGTGTCCACCGAGATGTAGGAGCCGACCCCCCAGGAATGTTGGAAAATACTACATCCGAGATGTTAGGTTCCCTTAGGTTAGGATATATAAAGTTGTAGACGTATATAATGTCCCGACGGAAATGTACGGGCCGACACGACCGGGATTTTGTAAAACATTCCCAGCGAGGGTCTAGATGGGTTAGGTTAGGTTATATTACGATATAGACGTATATAATGTGCCCACCGAGAAGTAGGAGCCGACCCCCCAGGAATGTTGGAAAATACTACATCCGAGATGTTAGGTTCCCTTAGGTTAGGGTATATAATGTTGTAGACGTATATAATGTCCCCACCGAGAAGTACGGGCCGACACGACAGGGATTTTGTAAAACATTACCAGCGAGGGTCTAGATGGGTTAGGTTAGGTTATATTACGGTATAGACGTATATAATGTTCCCACCGAGAATTGGCGCCGACCCGCCAGGTATGTTGTGAAATACTACATCCGCGATGTTAGGTTCCCTTAGGTTAGGATATATAACGTTACAGACGTATATAATGTACCCACCGAGAAGTACCGGCCGACACGACCGGGATTTTGTGAAACATTACCAGCGAGGGTCTAGATGGGTTAGGTTAGGTTATATTACGATATAGACGTATATAATGTTCCCACCGAGAATTGGCGCCGACCCGCCAGGTATGTTGTGAAATACTACATCCGCGATGTTAGGTTCCCTTAGGTTAGGATATATAACGTTACAGACGTATATAATGTCCCCACCGAGAAGTACGTGCCGACACGACGGGGATTTTGTAAAACTTTACCAGCGAGGGTCTCGATGGGTTGGGTTAGGTTATATTACGATATAGACGTATATAATGTGCCCACCGAGAAGTTGGGGCCGACCCGCCAGGAATGTTGGAAAATACTACATCCGAGATGTTAAGTAGCCTTAGGTTAGGATATATAACGTTATAGACGTATATAATGTCCGCACCGAGACATACGGGACGACACGTCCGAGATTCTGTAAAACACTACCAGCGAGGGGCTAGATGGGTTAGGTTAGGTTATATTACGTTATAGACGTATATATTGTTCCCACCGAGAAGTGGGGCGGACCCGCCAGGAATGTTGTGAAATACTACATTCGAGATGTTAGGTTGCCTTAGGTTGGGGTATATAACGTTACAGATGCACATAATGTCCCTACCGAGACGTACGGGACGACACGGCCGGGATTCTGTAAAACATTATCACCGAGGGGCAAAATGGTTTAGGTTAGGTTATATTACGATATGGACGCATATAATTTCCCCACCGAGAAGTAGGGATCGTCACGCCTGGAATGTTGTAAAATACAACATTCGAGATGTTAGGCCGCCTTAGGTTAGGATATATAACGTTATAGACGTATATAATGTCCGCACCGAGACGTACGGGACGACACGACGGGGATTCTGTAAAACATTCCCAGCTAGGGGCTAGATGGGTTAGGTTAGATTATATTACGATATAGACGTAAATAATGTGCCCACCGAGAAGTAGGGGCCGACCCGCCAGGAATGTTGTGAAATACTACAGCCGAGATGTTAGGTTCCCTTAGGTTAGGATATATAACGTTATAGACGTATATAATGTCCCCACCGAGAAGTACGGGCCGACACGACCGGGATTTTGTAAAATTCCATTACCAGCGAGGGTCTAGATGGGTTAGGTTAGGTTATATTACGATATAGACGTATATAATGTGCCCACCGAGAAGTAGGGGCCGACCCGCCAGGATTGTTGGAAACTACGACATCCGAGATATTAGGTTCCCTTATGTTAGGATATATAACGTAATAGACGTATATAATGTCCGCACCGAGAAGTACGGGCCAACATGGCCGGCATTTTGTAAAGCATTACCAGCGAGGGTCTAGATGGGTTAGGTTAGGTTATATTACGATATAGACGTATATAATGTTCCCACCGAGAATTGGCGCCGACCCGCCAGGTATGTTGTGAAATACTACATCCGCGATGTTAGGTTCCCTTAGGTTAGGATATATAACGTTACAGACGTATATAATGTACCCACCGAGAAGTACCGGCCGACACGACCGGGATTTTGTGAAACATTACCAGCGAGGGTCTAGATGGGTTAGGATAGGTTATATTACGATATAGACGTATATAATGTTCCCACCGAGAATTGGCGCGGACCCGCCAGGTATGTTGTGAAATACTACATCCGCGATGTTAGGTTCCCTTAGGTTAGGATATATAACGTTACAGACGTATATAATGTCCCCACCGAGAAGTACGTGCCGACACGACGGGGATTTTGTAAAACTTTACCAGCGAGGGTCTCGATGGGTTGGGTTAGGTTATATTACGATATAGACGTATATAATGTGCCCACCGAGAAGTTGGGGCCGACCCGCCAGGAATGTTGGAAAATACTACATCCGAGATGTTAAGTAGCCTTAGGTTAGGATATATAACGTTATAGACGTATATAATGTCCGCACCGAGACGTACGGGACGACACGACGGGGATTCTGTAAAACATTCCCAGCTAGGGGCTAGATGGGTTAGGTTAGATTATATTACGATATAGACGTAAATAATGTGCCCACCGAGAAGTAGGGGCCGACCCGCCAGGAATGTTGTGAAATACTACAGCCGAGATGTTAGGTTCCCTTAGGTTAGGATATATAACGTTATAGACGTATATAATGTCCCCACCGAGAAGTACGGGCCGACACGACCGGGATTTTGTAAAACATTACCAGCGAGGGTCTAGATGGGTTAGGTTAGGTTATATTACGATATAGACGTATATAATGTGCCCACCGAGAAGTAGGGGCCGACCCGCCAGGATTGTTGGAAACTACGACATCCGAGATATTAGGTTCCCTTATGTTAGGATATATAACGTAATAGACGTATATAATGTCCGCACCAAGAAGTACGGGCCAACATGGCCGGCATTTTGTAAAGCATTACCAGCGAGGGTCTAGATGGGTTAGTTAGGTTATATTACGATATAGACGTATATAATGTCCCCACCGAGAAGTACGTGCCGACGCGACGGAGATTTTGTAAAACATTACCAGCGAGGGTCTAGATGGGTGAGGTTAGGCTATATTACGATATAGACGTATATAATGTGCACACCGACAAGTAGGGATCGTCACGCCTGGAATGTTGTAAAATACAACATTCGAGATGTAAGGCCGCCTTAGGTTAGGATATATAACGTTATAGACGTATATTATGTCCGCACCGAGACGTACGGGACGACACGACGGGGATTCTGTAAACATTCCCAGCTAGGGGCTAGATGGGTTAGGTTAGATTATATTACGTTATAGACGTATATAATGTTCCCACCGAGAATTGGCGCTGGCCCGCCAGGAATGTTGTGAAATACTACATCCGCGATGTTAGGTTCCCTTAGGTTAGGATATATAACGTTACAGACGTATATAATGTCCCCACGGAAAAGTACGGACCGACACGACCGGGATTTTGTAAAATATTCCCAGCTAGGGGCTAGATGGGTCAGGTTAGGTTATATTAAGTTATAGACGTATATAATGTTCCCACAGAGAATTGGCGCCGACCCGCCAGGAATGTTGTGAAATACTACAGCCGAGATATTAGGTTCCCTTAGGTTAGGATATATAACGTTATAGACGTATATAATGTCCGCACCGAGACGTACGGGCCGCAATGACCGGGATTTTGTAAAACATTACCAGCGAGGGTCTAGATGGGTTAGGTTAGGTTATATTACGATATAGACGTATATAATGTGCCCACCGAGAAGTAGGGGCCGACCCGCCAGGATTGTTGGAAACTACTACATCCGAGATGTTAGGTTCCCTTAGGTTAGGATATATAAAGTTGTAGACGCATATAATGTCCCCACGGAAAAGTACGGGCCGACAGGACCGGGATTATGTAAAATATTCCCAGCTAGGCGCTAGATGGGTTAGGTTAGGTTATATTACGTTATAGACGTAAATAATGTTCCCACCGAGAATTGGCGCCTACCCGCCAGGAATGTTGTGAAATACTACATCCGCGATGTTAGGTTCCCTTAGGATAGGATATATAACGTTATAGACGAATATAATGTCCCCACCGAGACGTACGGGCCGACACGACCGGGATTTTGTAAAACATTACTAGCGAGGGTCTAGATGGGTTAGGTTAGGTTATATTACGATATAGACGTATATAATGTGCCCTCCGAGAAGTAGGGGCCGACCCGCCAGGATTGTTGGAAACTACTACATCCGAGATGTTAGGTTCCCTTAGGTTAGGATATATAACGTTATAGACGTATATAATGTCCGCACCGAGACGTACGGGACGACACGACCGGGATTTTGTAAAATATTCCCAGCTAGGGGCTAGATGGGTTAGGTTAGGTTATATTACGTTATAGACGTATATAATGTTCCCACCGAGAATTGGCGCCGACCCGCCAGGAATTATGTGAAATACTACATCCGCGATGTTAGGTTCCCTTAGGTTAGGATATATAACGTTATAGACGTATATAATGTCCGCACCGAGACGTACGGGACGACACGACGGGGATTCTGTAAAACATTCCGAGCTAGGGGCTAGATGGGTTAGGTTAGATTATATTACGATATAGACGTAAATAATGTGCCCACCGAGAAGTAGGGGCCGACCCGCCAGGAATGTTGTGAAATACTACAGCCGAGATGTTAGGTTCCCTTAGGTTAGGATATATAACGTTATAGACGTATATAATGTCCCCACCGAGAAGTACGGGCCGACACGACCGGGATTTTGTAAAACATTACCAGCGAGGGTCTAGATGGGTTAGGTTAGGTTATATTACGATATAGACGTATATAATGTGCCCACCGAGAAGTAGGGGCCGACCCGCCAAGATTGTTGGAAACTACTACATCCGAGATATTAGGTTCCCTTATGTTAGGATATATAACGTAATAGACGTATATAATGTCCGCACCGAGAAGTACGGGCCAACATGGCCGGCATTTTGTAAAGCATTACCAGCGAGGGTCTAGATGGGTTAGTTAGGTTATATTACGATATAGACGTATATAATGTCCCCACCGAGAAGTACGTGCCGACGCGACGGAGATTTTGTAAAACATTACCAGCGAGGGTCTAGATGGGTGAGGTTAGGCTATATTACGATATAGACGTATATAATGTGCACACCGACAAGTAGGGATCGTCACGCCTGGAATGTTGTAAAATACAACATTCGAGATGTAAGGCCGCCTTAGGTTAGGATATATAACGTTATAGACGTATATTATGTCCGCACCGGGACGTACGGGACGACACGACGGGGATTCTGTAAACATTCCCAGCTAGGGGCTAGATGGGTTAGGTTAGATTATATTACGTTATAGACGTATATAATGTTCCCACCGAGAATTGGCGCTGGCCCGCCAGGAATGTTGTGAAATACTACATCCGCGATGTTAGGTTCCCTTAGGTTAGGATATATAACGTTACAGACGTATATAATGTCCCCACGGAAAAGTACGGACCGACACGACCGGGATTTTGTAAAATATTCCCAGCTAGGGGCTAGATGGGTCAGGTTAGGTTATATTAAGTTATAGACGTATATAATGTTCCCACCGAGAATTGGCGCCGACCCGCCAGGAATGTTGTGAAATACTACAGCCGAGATATTAGGTTCCCTTAGGTTAGGATATATAACGTTATAGACGTATATAATGTCCGCACCGAGACGTACGGGCCGCAATGACCGGGATTTTGTAAAACATTACCAGCGATGGTCTAGATGGGTTAGGTTAGGTTATATTACGATATAGACGTATATAATGTGCCCAGCGAGAAGTAGGGGCCGACCCGCCAGGATTGTTGGAAACTACTACATCCGAGATGTTAGGTTCCCTTAGGTTAGGATATATAAAGTTGTAGACGTATATAATGTCCCCACGGAAAAGTACGGGCCGACAGGACCGGGATTATGTAAAATATTCCCAGCTAGGCGCTAGATGGGTTAGGTTAGGTTATATTACGTTATAGACGTAAATAATGTTCCCACCGAGAATTGGCGCCTACCCGCCAGGAATGTTGTGAAATACTACATCCGCGATGTTAGGTTCCCTTAGGATAGGATATATAACGTTATAGACGAATATAATGTCCCCACCGAGACGTACGGGCCGACACGACCGGGATTTTGTAAAACATTACCAGCGAGGGTCTAGATGGGTTAGGTTAGGTTATATTACGATATAGACGTATATAATGTGCCCACCGAGAAGTAGGGGCCGACCCGCCAGGATTGTTGGAAACTACTACATCCGAGATGTTAGGTTCCCTTAGGTTAGGATATATAACGTTATAGACGTATATAATGTCCGCACCGAGACGTACGGGACGACACGACCGGGATTTTGTAAAATATTCCCAGCTAGGGGCTAGATGGGTTAGGTTAGGTTATATTACGTTATAGACGTATATAATGTTCCCACCGAGAATTGGCGCCGACCCGCCAGGAATTATGTGAAATACTACATCCGCGATGTTAGGTTCCCTTAGGTTAGGATATATAACGTTACAGACGTATATAATGTCCCCATCGAGAAGTACGGGCCGACATGACCGTGATTTTGTAAAACATTACCAGCGAGGGTCTAGATGGGTTAGGTCAGGTTATATTACGATATAGACGTATATAATGTGCCCACCGAGAAGTTGGGTCCGACCCGCCAGCATTGTTGGAAAATACTACATCCGAGATATTAGGTTCCCTTAGGTTTGTATATATAAAGTTATAGACGTGTATAACGTCCCCACTCAAAAGTACGGCCCGAAACGACCGGTATTTTGTAAAACATTCCCAGCGAGGGTCTAGATGGGTTAGGTTAGGTTATATTACGATATAGACGTATATAATGTGCCCACCGAGAAGTAGGAGCCGACCCCCCAGGAATGTTGGAAAATACTACATCCGAGATGTTAGGTTCCCTTAGGTTAGGATATATAAAGTTGTAGACGTATATAATGTCCCCACGGAAAAGTACGGGCCGACACGACCGGGATTTTGTAAAACATTCCCAGCGAGGGTCTAGATGGGTTAGGTTAGGTTATATTACGATATAGACGTATATAATGTGCCCACCGAGAAGTAGGAGCCGACCCCCCAGGAATGTTGGAAAATACTACATCCGAGATGTTAGGTTCCCTTAGGTTAGGATATATAAAGTTGTAGACGTATATAATGTCCCCACGGAAAAGTACGGGCCGACAGGGCCGGGATTATGTAAAATATTCCCAGCTAGGCGCTAGATGGGTTAGGTTAGGTTATATTACGTTATAGACGTAAATAATGTTCCCACCGAGAATTGGCGCCTACCCGCCAGGAATGTTGTGAAATACTACATCCGCGATGTTAGGTTCCCTTAGGATAGGATATATAACGTTATAGACGAATATAATGTCCCCACCGAGACGTACGGGCCGACACGACCGGGATTTTGTAAAACATTACCAGCGAGGGTCTAGATGGGTTAGGTTAGGTTATATTACGATATAGACGTATATAATGTGCCCACCGAGAAGTAGGGGCCGACCCGCCAGGATTGTTGGAAACTACTACATCCGAGATGTTAGGTTCCCTTAGGTTAGGATATATAACGTTATAGACGTATATAATGTCCGCACCGAGACGTACGGGACGACACGACCGGGATTTTGTAAAATATTCCCAGCTAGGGGCTAGATGGGTTAGGTTAGGTTATATTACGTTATAGACGTATATAATGTTCCCACCGAGAATTGGCGCCGACCCGCCAGGAATTATGTGAAATACTACATCCGCGATGTTAGGTTCCCTTAGGTTAGGATATATAACGTTACAGACGTATATAATGTCCCCATCGAGAAGTACGGGCCGACATGACCGTGATTTTGTAAAACATTACCAGCGAGGGTCTAGATGGGTTAGGTCAGGTTATATTACGATATAGACGTATATAATGTGCCCACCGAGAAGTTGGGTCCGACCCGCCAGGATTGTTGGAAAATACTACATCCGAGATATTAGGTTCCCTTAGGTTTGTATATATAAAGTTATAGACGTGTATAACGTCCCCACTCAAAAGTACGGCCCGAAACGACCGGTATTTTGTAAAACATTCCCAGCGAGGGTCTAGATGGGTTAGGTTAGGTTATATTACGATATAGACGTATATAATGTGCCCACCGAGAAGTAGGAGCCGACCCCCCAGGAATGTTGGAAAATACTACATCCGAGATGTTAGGTTCCCTTAGGTTAGGATATATAAAGTTGTAGACGTATATAATGTCCCCACGGAAAAGTACGGGCCGACACGACCGGGATTTTGTAAAACATTACCAGCGAGGGTCTAGATGGGTTAGGTTAGGTTATATTACGATATAGACGTATATAATGTGCCCACCGAGAAGTAGCAGCCGACACGCCAGGACTGTTGGAAACTACTACATCCGAGATGTTAGGTTCCCTTAGGTTAGGATATATAACGTTATAGACGTATATAATGTCCGCACCGAGACGTACGGGACGACACGACGGGGATTCTGTCAAACATTCCCAGCTAGGGGCTAGATGGGTTGGGTTAGGTTATATTACGTTATAGACGTATATAATGTTTCCACCGAGAATTGGCGCCGACCCGACAGAATTGTTGTGAAATACTACAGCCGAGATGTTAGGTTCCCTTAGGTTATGATATATAACGTTATAGACGTATATAATGTCCCCACCGAGACGTATGGGCCGACACGACCGGGATTTTGTAAAACATTACCAGCGAAGGTCTAGATGGGTTAGGTTAGGTTATATTACGATATAGACGTATATAATGTTCCCACCGAGAATTGGCGCCGACCCGCCAGGTATGTTGTGAAATACTACATCCGCGATGTTAGGTTCCCTTAGGTTAGGATATATAACGTTACAGACGTATATAATGTACCCACCGAGAAGTACCGGCCGACACGACCGGGATTTTGTGAAACATTACCAGCGAGGGTCTAGATGGGTTAGGTTAGGTTATATTACGATATAGACGTAAATAATGTTCCCACCGAGAATTGGCGCCGACCCGCCAGGTATGTTGTGAAATACTACATCCGCGATGTTAGGTTCCCTTAGGTTAGGATATATAACGTTACAGATGTATATAATGTCCCCACCGAGAAGTACGTGCCGACACGACGGGGATTTTGTAAAACTTTACCAGCGAGGGTCTCGATGGGTTCGGTTAGGTTATATTACGATATAGACGTATATAATGTGCCCACCGAGAAGTTGGGTCCGACCCGCCAGGATTGTTGGAAAATACTACATCCGAGATGTTAGGTACCCTTAGGTTAGGATATATAAAGTTGTAGACGTATATAATGTCCCCACGGAAAAGTACGGGCCGACACGACCGGGATTTTGTAAAACATTCCCAGCTAGGGGCTAGATGGGTTAGGTTAGGTTATATTACGTTATAGACGTATATAATATTCCCACCGAGAATTGGCGCCGACCCGCAAGGATTGTTGTGAGATACTACAGCCGAGATATTAGGTTCCCTTAGGTTAGGATATATAACGTTATAGACGTATATAATGTCCCCACCGAGAAGTACGGGCCGACACGACAGGGATTTTGTAAAACATTACCAGCGAGGGTCTAGATGGGTTAGGTTAGGTTATATTACGATATAAACGTATATAATGTGCCCACCGAGAAGTAGCAGCCGACACGCCAGGACTGTTGGAAACTACTACATCCGAGATGTTAGGTTCCCTTAGGTTAGGATATATAACGTTATAGACGTATATAATGTCCGCACCGAGACGTACGGGACGACACGACGGGGATTCTGTCAAACATTCCCAGCTAGGGGCTAGATGGGTTGGGTTAGGTTATATTACGTTATAGACGTATATAATGTTTCCACGGAGAATTGGCGCCGACCCGCCAGAATTGTTGTGAAATACTACAGCCGAGATGTTAGGTTCCCTTAGGTTATGATATATAACGTTATAGACGTATATAATGTCCGCACCGAGACGTACGGGACGACACGACGGGGATTCTGTCAAACATTCCCAGCTAGGGGCTAGATGGGTTGGGTTAGGTTATATTACGTTATAGACGTATATAATGTTTCCACGGAGAATTGGCGCCGGCCCGCCAGGTATGTTGTGAAATACTACATCCGCGATGTTAGGTTCCCTTAGGTTAGGATATATAACGTTACAGACGTATATAATGTCCCCACCGAGAAGTACGTGCCGACACGACGGGGATTTTGTAAAACTTTACCAGCGAGGGTCTCGATGGGTTGGGTTAGGTTATATTACGATATAGACGTATATAATGTGCCCACCGAGAAGTTGGGGCCGACCCGCCAGGAATGTTGGAAAATACTACATCCGAGATGTTAAGTAGCCTTAGGTTAGGATATATAACGTTATAGACGTATATAATGTCCGCACCGAGACATACGGGACGACACGACCGAGATTCTGTAAAACACTACCAGCGAGGGGCTAGATGGGTTAGGTTAGGTTATATTACGTTATAGACGTATATATTGTTCCCACCGAGAAGTGGGGCGGACCCGCCAGGAATGTTGTGAAATACTACATTCGAGATGTTAGGTTGCCTTAGGTTAGGGTATATAACGTTACAGATGCACATAATGTCCCTACCGAGACGTACGGGACGACACGGCCGGGATTCTGTAAAACATTATCACCGAGGGGCAAAATGGTTTAGGTTAGGTTATATTACGATATGGACGCATATAATTTCCCCACCGAGAAGTAGGGATCGTCACGCCTGGAATGTTGTAAAATACAACATTCGAGATGTTAGGCCGCCTTAGGTTAGGATATATAACGTTATAGACGTATATAATGTCCGCACCGAGACGTACGGGACGACACGACGGGGATTCTGTAAAACATTCCCAGCTAGGGGCTAGATGGGTTAGGTTAGATTATATTACGATATAGACGTAAATAATCTGCCCACCGAGAAGTAGGGGCCGACCCGCCAGGAATGTTGTGAAATACTACAGCCGAGATGTTAGGTTCCCTTAGGTTAGGATATATAACGTTATAGACGTATATAATGTCCCCTCCGAGAAGTACGGGCCGACACGACCGGGATTTTGTAAAACATTACCAGCGAGGGTCTAGATGGGTTAGGTTAGGTTATATTACGATATAGACGTATATAATGTGCCCACCGAGAAGTAGGGGCCGACCCGCCAGGATTGTTGGAAACTACTACATCCGAGATATTAGGTTCCCTTATGTTAGGATATATAACGTAATAGACGTATATAATGTCCGCACCGAGAAGTACGGGCCAACATGGCCGGCATTTTGTAAAGCATTACCAGCGAGGGTCTAGATGGGTTAGTTAGGTTATATTACGATATAGACGTATATAATGTGCCCAGCGAGAAGTAGGGGCCGACCCGCCAGGATTGTTGGAAACTACTACATCCGAGATGTTAGGTTCCCTTAGGTTAGGATATATAAAGTTGTAGACGTATATAATGTCCCCACGGAAAAGTACGGGCCGACAGGACCGGGATTATGTAAAATATTCCCAGCTAGGCGCTAGATGGGTTAGGTTAGGTTATATTACGTTATAGACGTAAATAATGTTCCCACCGAGAATTGGCGCCTACCCGCCAGGAATGTTGTGAAATACTACATCCGCGATGTTAGGTTCCCTTAGGATAGGATATATAACGTTATAGACGAATATAATGTCCCCACCGAGACGTACGGGCCGACACGACCGGGATTTTGTAAAACATTACCAGCGAGGGTCTAGATGGGTTAGGTTAGGTTATATTACGATATAGACGTATATAATGTGCCCACCGAGAAGTAGGGGCCGACCCGCCAGGATTGTTGGAAACTACTACATCCGAGATGTTAGGTTCCCTTAGGTTAGGATATATAACGTTATAGACGTATATAATGTCCGCACCGAGACGTACGGGACGACACGACCGGGATTTTGTAAAATATTCCCAGCTAGGGGCTAGATGGGTTAGGTTAGGTTATATTACGTTATAGACGTATATAATGTTCCCACCGAGAATTGGCGCCGACCCGCCAGGAATTATGTGAAATACTACATCCGCGATGTTAGGTTCCCTTAGGTTAGGATATATAACGTTACAGACGTATATAATGTCCCCATCGAGAAGTACGGGCCGACATGACCGTGATTTTGTAAAACATTACCAGCGAGGGTCTAGATGGGTTAGGTCAGGTTATATTACGATATAGACGTATATAATGTGCCCACCGAGAAGTTGGGTCCGACCCGCCAGCATTGTTGGAAAATACTACATCCGAGATATTAGGTTCCCTTAGGTTTGTATATATAAAGTTATAGACGTGTATAACGTCCCCACTCAAAAGTACGGCCCGAAACGACCGGTATTTTGTAAAACATTCCCAGCGAGGGTCTAGATGGGTTAGGTTAGGTTATATTACGATATAGACGTATATAATGTGCCCACCGAGAAGTAGGAGCCGACCCCCCAGGAATGTTGGAAAATACTACATCCGAGATGTTAGGTTCCCTTAGGTTAGGATATATAAAGTTGTAGACGTATATAATGTCCCCACGGAAAAGTACGGGCCGACACGACCGGGATTTTGTAAAACATTCCCAGCGAGGGTCTAGATGGGTTAGGTTAGGTTATATTACGATATAGACGTATATAATGTGCCCACCGAGAAGTAGGAGCCGACCCCCCAGGAATGTTGGAAAATACTACATCCGAGATGTTAGGTTCCCTTAGGTTAGGATATATAAAGTTGTAGACGTATATAATGTCCCCACGGAAAAGTACGGGCCGACAGGGCCGGGATTATGTAAAATATTCCCAGCTAGGCGCTAGATGGGTTAGGTTAGGTTATATTACGTTATAGACGTAAATAATGTTCCCACCGAGAATTGGCGCCTACCCGCCAGGAATGTTGTGAAATACTACATCCGCGATGTTAGGTTCCCTTAGGATAGGATATATAACGTTATAGACGAATATAATGTCCCCACCGAGACGTACGGGCCGACACGACCGGGATTTTGTAAAACATTACCAGCGAGGGTCTAGATGGGTTAGGTTAGGTTATATTACGATATAGACGTATATAATGTGCCCACCGAGAAGTAGGGGCCGACCCGCCAGGATTGTTGGAAACTACTACATCCGAGATGTTAGGTTCCCTTAGGTTAGGATATATAACGTTATAGACGTATATAATGTCCGCACCGAGACGTACGGGACGACACGACCGGGATTTTGTAAAATATTCCCAGCTAGGGGCTAGATGGGTTAGGTTAGGTTATATTACGTTATAGACGTATATAATGTTCCCACCGAGAATTGGCGCCGACCCGCCAGGAATTATGTGAAATACTACATCCGCGATGTTAGGTTCCCTTAGGTTAGGATATATAACGTTACAGACGTATATAATGTCCCCATCGAGAAGTACGGGCCGACATGACCGTGATTTTGTAAAACATTACCAGCGAGGGTCTAGATGGGTTAGGTCAGGTTATATTACGATATAGACGTATATAATGTGCCCACCGAGAAGTTGGGTCCGACCCGCCAGGATTGTTGGAAAATACTACATCCGAGATATTAGGTTCCCTTAGGTTTGTATATATAAAGTTATAGACGTGTATAACGTCCCCACTCAAAAGTACGGCCCGAAACGACCGGTATTTTGTAAAACATTCCCAGCGAGGGTCTAGATGGGTTAGGTTAGGTTATACTATGATATAGACGTATATAATGTGCCCACCGAGAAGTAGGAGCCGACCCCCCAGGAATGTTGGAAAATACTACATCCGAGATGTTAGGTTCCCTTAGGTTAGGATATATAAAGTTGTAGACGTATATAATGTCCCCACGGAAAAGTACGGGCCGACACGACCGGGATTTTGTAAAACATTACCAGCGAGGGTCTAGATGGGTTAGGTTAGGTTATATTACGATATAGACGTATATAATGTGCCCACCGAGAAGTAGGAGCCGACCCCCCAGGAATGTTGGAAAATACTACATCCGAGATGTTAGGTTCGCTTAGGTTAGGATATATAAAGTTGTAGACGTATATAATGTCCCCACGGAAAAGTACGGGCCGACACGACCGGGATTTTGTAAAACATTCCCAGCTAGGGGCTAGATGGGTTAGGTTAGGTTATATTACGTTATAGACGTATATAATATTCCCACCGAGAATTGGCGCCGACCCGCAAGGATTGTTGTGAGATACTACAGCCGAGATATTAGGTTCCCTTAGGTTAGGATATATAACGTTATAGACGTATATAATGTCCCCACCGAGAAGTACGGGCCGACACGACAGGGATTTTGTAAAACATTACCAGCGAGGGTCTAGATGGGTTAGGTTAGGTTATATTACGATATAAACGTATATAATGTGCCCACCGAGAAGTAGCAGCCGACACGCCAGGACTGTTGGAAACTACTACATCCGAGATGTTAGGTTCCCTTAGGTTAGGATATATAACGTTATAGACGTATATAATGTCCGCACCGAGACGTACGGGACGACACGACGGGGATTCTGTCAAACATTCCCAGCTAGGGGCTAGATGGGTTGGGTTAGGTTATATTACGTTATAGACGTATATAATGTTTCCACCGAGAATTGGCGCCGACCCGACAGAATTGTTGTGAAATACTACAGCCGAGATGTTAGGTTCCCTTAGGTTATGATATATAACGTTATAGACGTATATAATGTCCCCACCGAGACGTATGGGCCGACACGACCGGGATTTTGTAAAACATTACCAGCGAAGGTCTAGATGGGTTAGGTTAGGTTATATTACGATATAGACGTATATAATGTTCCCACCGAGAATTGGCGCCGACCCGCCAGGTATGTTGTGAAATACTACATCCGCGATGTTAGGTTCCCTTAGGTTAGGATATATAACGTTACAGACGTATATAATGTACCCACCGAGAAGTACCGGCCGACACGACCGGGATTTTGTGAAACATTACCAGCGAGGGTCTAGATGGGTTAGGTTAGGTTATATTACGATATAGACGTAAATAATGTTCCCACCGAGAATTGGCGCCGACCCGCCAGGTATGTTGTGAAATACTACATCCGCGATGTTAGGTTCCCTTAGGTTAGGATATATAACGTTACAGATGTATATAATGTCCCCACCGAGAAGTACGTGCCGACACGACGGGGATTTTGTAAAACTTTACCAGCGAGGGTCTCGATGGGTTCGGTTAGGTTATATTACGATATAGACGTATATAATGTGCCCACCGAGAAGTTGGGTCCGACCCGCCAGGATTGTTGGAAAATACTACATCCGAGATGTTAGGTACCCTTAGGTTAGGATATATAAAGTTGTAGACGTATATAATGTCCCCACGGAAAAGTACGGGCCGACACGACCGGGATTTTGTAAAACATTCCCAGCTAGGGGCTAGATGGGTTAGGTTAGGTTATATTACGTTATAGACGTATATAATATTCCCACCGAGAATTGGCGCCGACCCGCAAGGATTGTTGTGAGATACTACAGCCGAGATATTAGGTTCCCTTAGGTTAGGATATATAACGTTATAGACGTATATAATGTCCCCACCGAGAAGTACGGGCCGACACGACAGGGATTTTGTAAAACATTACCAGCGAGGGTCTAGATGGGTTAGGTTAGGTTATATTACGATATAAACGTATATAATGTGCCCACCGAGAAGTAGCAGCCGACACGCCAGGACTGTTGGAAACTACTACATCCGAGATGTTAGGTTCCCTTAGGTTAGGATATATAACGTTATAGACGTATATAATGTCCGCACCGAGACGTACGGGACGACACGACGGGGATTCTGTCAAACATTCCCAGCTAGGGGCTAGATGGGTTGGGTTAGGTTATATTACGTTATAGACGTATATAATGTTTCCACGGAGAATTGGCGCCGACCCGCCAGAATTGTTGTGAAATACTACAGCCGAGATGTTAGGTTCCCTTAGGTTATGATATATAACGTTATAGACGTATATAATGTCCGCACCGAGACGTACGGGACGACACGACGGGGATTCTGTCAAACATTCCCAGCTAGGGGCTAGATGGGTTGGGTTAGGTTATATTACGTTATAGACGTATATAATGTTTCCACGGAGAATTGGCGCCGGCCCGCCAGGTATGTTGTGAAATACTACATCCGCGATGTTAGGTTCCCTTAGGTTAGGATATATAACGTTACAGACGTATATAATGTCCCCACCGAGAAGTACGTGCCGACACGACGGGGATTTTGTAAAACTTTACCAGCGAGGGTCTCGATGGGTTGGGTTAGGTTATATTACGATATAGACGTATATAATGTGCCCACCGAGAAGTTGGGGCCGACCCGCCAGGAATGTTGGAAAATACTACATCCGAGATGTTAAGTAGCCTTAGGTTAGGATATATAACGTTATAGACGTATATAATGTCCGCACCGAGACATACGGGACGACACGACCGAGATTCTGTAAAACACTACCAGCGAGGGGCTAGATGGGTTAGGTTAGGTTATATTACGTTATAGACGTATATATTGTTCCCACCGAGAAGTGGGGCGGACCCGCCAGGAATGTTGTGAAATACTACATTCGAGATGTTAGGTTGCCTTAGGTTAGGGTATATAACGTTACAGATGCACATAATGTCCCTACCGAGACGTACGGGACGACACGGCCGGGATTCTGTAAAACATTATCACCGAGGGGCAAAATGGTTTAGGTTAGGTTATATTACGATATGGACGCATATAATTTCCCCACCGAGAAGTAGGGATCGTCACGCCTGGAATGTTGTAAAATACAACATTCGAGATGTTAGGCCGCCTTAGGTTAGGATATATAACGTTATAGACGTATATAATGTCCGCACCGAGACGTACGGGACGACACGACGGGGATTCTGTAAAACATTCCCAGCTAGGGGCTAGATGGGTTAGGTTAGATTATATTACGATATAGACGTAAATAATGTGCCCACCGAGAAGTAGGGGCCGACCCGCCAGGAATGTTGTGAAATACTACAGCCGAGATGTTAGGTTCCCTTAGGTTAGGATATATAACGTTATAGACGTATATAATGTCCCCTCCGAGAAGTACGGGCCGACACGACCGGGATTTTGTAAAACATTACCAGCGAGGGTCTAGATGGGTTAGGTTAGGTTATATTACGATATAGACGTATATAATGTGCCCACCGAGAAGTAGGGGCCGACCCGCCAGGATTGTTGGAAACTACTACATCCGAGATATTAGGTTCCCTTATGTTAGGATATATAACGTAATAGACGTATATAATGTCCGCACCGAGAAGTACGGGCCAACATGGCCGGCATTTTGTAAAGCATTACCAGCGAGGGTCTAGATGGGTTAGTTAGGTTATATTACGATATAGACGTATATAATGTGCCCAGCGAGAAGTAGGGGCCGACCCGCCAGGATTGTTGGAAACTACTACATCCGAGATGTTAGGTTCCCTTAGGTTAGGATATATAAAGTTGTAGACGTATATAATGTCCCCACGGAAAAGTACGGGCCGACAGGACCGGGATTATGTAAAATATTCCCAGCTAGGCGCTAGATGGGTTAGGTTAGGTTATATTACGTTATAGACGTAAATAATGTTCCCACCGAGAATTGGCGCCTACCCGCCAGGAATGTTGTGAAATACTACATCCGCGATGTTAGGTTCCCTTAGGATAGGATATATAACGTTATAGACGAATATAATGTCCCCACCGAGACGTACGGGCCGACACGACCGGGATTTTGTAAAACATTACCAGCGAGGGTCTAGATGGGTTAGGTTAGGTTATATTACGATATAGACGTATATAATGTGCCCACCGAGAAGTAGGGGCCGACCCGCCAGGATTGTTGGAAACTACTACATCCGAGATGTTAGGTTCCCTTAGGTTAGGATATATAACGTTATAGACGTATATAATGTCCGCACCGAGACGTACGGGACGACACGACCGGGATTTTGTAAAATATTCCCAGCTAGGGGCTAGATGGGTTAGGTTAGGTTATATTACGTTATAGACGTATATAATGTTCCCACCGAGAATTGGCGCCGACCCGCCAGGAATTATGTGAAATACTACATCCGCGATGTTAGGTTCCCTTAGGTTAGGATATATAACGTTACAGACGTATATAATGTCCCCATCGAGAAGTACGGGCCGACATGACCGTGATTTTGTAAAACATTACCAGCGAGGGTCTAGATGGGTTAGGTCAGGTTATATTACGATATAGACGTATATAATGTGCCCACCGAGAAGTTGGGTCCGACCCGCCAGCATTGTTGGAAAATACTACATCCGAGATATTAGGTTCCCTTAGGTTTGTATATATAAAGTTATAGACGTGTATAACGTCCCCACTCAAAAGTACGGCCCGAAACGACCGGTATTTTGTAAAACATTCCCAGCGAGGGTCTAGATGGGTTAGGTTAGGTTATATTACGATATAGACGTATATAATGTGCCCACCGAGAAGTAGGAGCCGACCCCCCAGGAATGTTGGAAAATACTACATCCGAGATGTTAGGTTCCCTTAGGTTAGGATATATAAAGTTGTAGACGTATATAATGTCCCCACGGAAAAGTACGGGCCGACACGACCGGGATTTTGTAAAACATTCCCAGCGAGGGTCTAGATGGGTTAGGTTAACTCTGAGATAGCGCG